>CAKNWT010080657.1:0-11828 GCA_932066315.1 Andricus coriarius | reverse complement strand
GGCACTAAGAGTGCTTTATTACCATCTCTGTCACTCTTACGGCATCAAACCAAATACCGCTCCGCTAAACGCTCCTAGGGAAATAGAATCAATTGTCGAGAATGAGAAGTGTCGGATATACCGAAACTTCATATTTTCGACAATTGTTTCTGTTGCGCACTCGAGACCTGACATAGTCCTTCTTGACTTCGAGAAACGAACCATGTTCGTTATCGAATTTTCGGCACCAGCTGACAAAAACATCATAGCCAAGGAGAATGAAAAGAAAGAGAGGTATAAAGAACTTATAAGGGAGTTGCGACGGCTATACCCGGAATATTCCGTTAAGCTAATCGTCTTGATCATCGGCGCTCTTGGAGGTGTCAAGGTTTCACTGGTTAATAGCCTGAAAAGCATCCCTGCGTGTCAAGAAAATGCCAAGACACTTGCGGGGAAAATGCAGAAGGCGGTCGTCCTTGGGTCGCTCCGTGTCCTCAGGGTGCACGAGACTTTTGCCGGATCATCGTATTGAATCCGTCGCAGACTGTAACCACCTATCTCACGGTCGTGAGACGTGGTTGCAGCTGAAATTTTACCGCGATTTCGCTGGGAGCGGGTGCAATTTTTCGGATTAGCACGTGCTCCCAGCGAAATCCTGCGGTTGTCCTTATGACAAACTTTTAACTATATAGGTATATATTATATATATATCGAATTTTAAGACACAATACATATATGTAGTATGCAATAGTATCTCAAAGGAAAGATACACGTCTTGCTTTTAGTTCCGTGAATTTTCTAATTATGTTTGCAATATCCAAGTTTTCTGAAATTGCACGTTCAATTGAAATGACTGCCAAGTTTACTGTCAAGCGATCTTGAGCCATAGTTGTCCGCAAGAAATTTGTTATTAACTTAAGTTTTGAAAATACTACTTAACTATTGATCCATAGACTATGGACCAGGTATGAAACAGTGAAATAAATTTTCCTAAATTCTAAGTATCAATTCTAAATGCGAAAAATAAATAATGGCTTCCCTGGGCCGCCAGTCTTCTACTATTTGCACCGTCGTAAGATGTTCCCCCCGTAGTGATGAGGGTACAAAAACCAAACTAATAAACTCCGCCCTACTACGGTGATTACGGGCAAGGAAATTTGTCTGGACTCTGTTTACGACTTTCCATAAATCTATACATCACTGTAAAATGCCTGTCCTCAAAAGTACGCCAAATTCGAGTGTAGTCTTGAGTTGCAACATTTTTGGGTTACGAAAACAAACAAAGCCCAATGAACATTTTCTTTGTTCAAAATAAGATGCAACAAATTTCACACTAAGAATTTGCTGGGATTGTTTTGCGATGTAAAGGCGCCCCTCGGTGATTGGTGCCCGGGTGCCATACATCCCTTCGCGCCCGGGTTAAACCGGCCCTGCAGGTTGGTACCGAAATTAAGGTCAAAGGAAATAATAGGTACAGATATGCTACTACATTTAGTTTTGAAAATGGATTTTGAATTCAGGCATTGGTGGCGTCCAGAAATGTCACAGGTTAGATATGTGATAGAAGCTCAGCCGAATTCGGTACCAAAACTGCTTAAAAGCAAATTAACAGCAGTATTTGATAAAAAAAGAAAAGCGTGAAATGGGAACGCAAACATGTTGGTCAAGTGTCCAGTAGGAGGCGAAAGAAATAAAAAAGGAATCTAATACAATAGAAAATCAGAAGTTAGAAAAAGAAAGAAATATAATTATGGGAGAAATAAAGGATAGTAGGAAAAGAGAGGTAAAAATAAATGTAGAAAAAATGGGAGGAAAAGCTAGATTCGGAAGTAAAGTTAGGCTGTATAATGGTAAGGGTGGTATATTTTCATAGGCTCGACCCTTTAAAGTCATCCATTTGGAAGATTTGCGCTTTGCATTAAACACGAATAAACAGTCGTCAACGAATTTTACTCTTGCATTTTTAAACTTAGGCCGAGAATTACAGCCATTGCAAACTTTAAGAAACGAAATAGAAAACCAAGGCGAAGTAGAGTTTCAAGAAGTAGGTAAGTGGACTGATAGATTGCGTAGACTCCAAATCATAAAAAAGTACAAAAGAATATAGATGACGCTAGTAGTTAGTTATTTAGTTTGAGGACGGGCGAAGAGTTCATGGAGAGCTCCTCTGGCGCTCAAGCTATAAAGCCTATTATGTCACACCCTTACTTATTCGCTCTCAGCAGTTGACCCGAGACCTCTTGACGAAGCCTAGTATGTCGACTACTGATCGTGTTGTAATTTTCTCTGGTCCCATAAAATGGGCCGCGAGGGTCTGTTGCCTGAGCCCAGCCTGGCACTGACATAGTACATGCAGGGATGTTTCATCGTCCCTACCGCATCTCCTGCACTCTGACCTGGGGTTATACTCCATTTTGTGCATATTATAGTTTAAGTAGTTGTGTCCAGTTAGGATCTGTACCACTGTCCTTATGTCTTTCTTGGGCAAACCCAGAATTTCCCTGGCTCTGTCCATCCTATGGGTTTAGCCCAGGGTGGATTTCGCCTGACGGCAACCCTGGATCTGCTCCTAGTATTCACGGTGTTTTGTTCGGATCCAGCTTTTAATGGCAAAACTGATACAGCAAGACGCTATTCCCAGTACGGGTTCTGGTCCTATGTATTCACTTGCTGCGCCACGTTTTGCCAACTGGTCCGCCTTTTCATTACCCTTGATCCCTGTGTGACCAGGGACCCATATAAGAGCCACATTGTTTCTTTCTGCAAGTTGGTTTAATGCCTTTTTGCATTCTCAAACCAGTTCTGATGTTATGTCTGGTTTTCCTATTGCAGTTAGTTTCGCTTGGCTGTCGGAATAGATCGTAATCTGTCTGCCAGCAGCATTTCCTTCTATTAGTGTTTCAGCATAGCGAAGGACGGCCAGGACATCCGCCTGAAAGACAGCATGTCGACCAAGTGGTATCCCTATCCCTTCCCTCTCTTGCTGTCATAAATTCCTGCTCCTGACCCTTCCTCACCCATGGAGCCATCTATATACCAGATTTCCCCTTGGAGGAGAGGGTTATCATTTGCTTTCCACAGATCCTGCTTGGGATACAGACGCGGAAAGCTTCGGCAAAGTTGAAGCGTTTTGTTATTTTATCTTGCCTCATCTGTAGAATCGCCAATGCACTGATATCACTCGGGAGCCTAGTATACCTAGTCCCCCGAGTCCATCTATTTGCTCTTGCCAGGCGGTTATCGCAACATGTAGGGGTTCTTCACAGAGCATGAATCCTATCGCCGCTGTGGGCGTAGTCCTCATTGCTGCAGACAAACCCCTAAATGCTAGCCACCAGACCATGGCCGCAGGTAGGAGCCTAGGTTTTATGATAGCAGAGTAGAGCCATGCAAGCGTCTTAGGCCCTTGAGCCCACGTCAACCCAAGGGCTCTCCTGCACATCCAAAAAGTCATGACAAACTTCCTGCATTGGGACTCCAGGTGCTTGGCCCAGTTCCGCTTGCTATCTAGGATTACTCCCAGATATCTAACCGAATCTGAAAAAGTCAGCTTCCCACCGCAAAATACAGGAGCGTCAACTTTTGGAATTTTATAGTTTTTTGTGAAAATCACCAGGTTGGTCTTTTCAGGATTTACCGAGAGCCCTGAGCCATCGCACCAGAGCTCTAAAATGCGCAACGACGACAAAATAAGACCCATCAGCGTCTCCAGATGAGCCCCCTGACTAGGATTACAAAGTCATCCGCATATCCCTGAGTATGATACCCCTATTTATTTAGCCTTCGAAGGAGGCCGTCCACAACAATGCACCACAGGAGGGGGACAGAACACCCCCCTGTGGGCATCCCCGCGGAGCTATTCCCCTTACTAGGCCCTCACCCCATCTGGTTTCGAGTCTTCTCCGACGTAACATGCTTCCTATCCAGCGTACAAGTTTGGTCCGGCACGCCACATCTCAGAGCCTCTCTGCAGATGACTTCTGGAGGAGTATTGCTGAAAACACCCTCGATATCCAAGAAAGCGTCCACAGCATACTCCTTTTGTTCCAACTGCTGCTCCAATTCTGCCACAACAGCATGAAGCGCAGTTTCTACCGAGCAGCCTGCCTGAAATGCATGCTGCCCTCTATGCAGCGCGGAGGCCAAGAGCACCTCATCCCTGATGTATCTCTCGACCAGCCTCTCCAACGTCTTCAGGATAAAAGACGTTAGGCTGATTGGTCGGAAATCTTTTGCAGCAGTTTAACCCTCCCTCCCAGGTTTGGGTATGAAGGCCACTCTGTCATCCTTCCATGGCGATGGCACGTGGTTAAGGACTATACTAGCCCTAAATAATTTCGTCAGAGTAGGGACGACTAAATACATGCCTTTTTGTAAAAGCGCTGGATAAATGCCATCCGCCCCTGGCGATTTAAAAGGACAGAAGGACCCTACGGCCCATTCCACCTTCTTGTAATCAGCAACCTTAGAGGCGAAATTCCAGTCGGCCCTCACCACCTCTTCCTTCCTCCTCCTGGTCGGTTCGGATTCGTTGAAAACCCGGGAAGTGAACTTCCATCAGGTGATTCAGTGTTGCTTCTTTGTCTTCAGCAAACTCACCATTATCGAGCCATTATCCCGCTTGTACTTTCCTATATTTTTATTGTATTCAGATTGGGCCGTCTTATAGATGTCCCAGTCCAAAGGCAATTTAGTTCTATTTGCCCTATTGCACAAGATTCTTGTCTTTTTTCGTAGTCTCTCCAGGTGGTTATTCCCCCATTTTGCTCCCTTCCTAGACTTAATTGTGCTGGTAGGGCAATTATTGTCATATGATGTAGTCAGAGCCCTTCGCAGAAGATCCGCGGCGTGCTCTAACTCATCAATGGTACCATGGCTTGTGGAAAATGGCGCAAGCCTGCCTGTGAGTTCCTGTTTATACAAGTCGCAAAGTGTATTTCTGGGGTTTCTGATCTTGGAAACCACCGGTTTTCCTAGGGTTAATCGAAACTGTTAATCGGGTTTAATAAAGGGTTAATCGAAATTGTGGTCCGAGAGAGACTCCTCGTCGGAGACTCTCCAGTCCACTACCCTGCTCCTCAGAGCACCCCACCAAACACAAAAACCATCAACCTCACTCCTGTTTTTAGTCTGGAATGTGGGAGTATCACCCAGATTCAGAATCTTCAGCTCTGAGCCTGTTATATATTCAATTAAATCTCTCCCTCTGTCGTTGATGGTTGTGCTTCCCCACACCATGTGGTGAGAGTTTGCATCACAGCCCGACAGCAGAGGGATTTTATTCTCCTGACAGTGCTGAATTAGAGCCTTCACCACTCTAGGAGGCGGAGGTCCCCCGGCATCGCCAGGGAAATAGGCCGAGGCGATAAACACCTCTAGCCTTTCTCCGCTACTGCTCCTGAGTCTCGCCTTAATAACGGTGAGATCTCTAGAGCAGAATTTAGGCACCAAGATCGCATACATACCCTTGACGGCTATGCATGCCCTTGGCGTTTTTTCGAGCGACCCCTTATATATGGAGCCACGCCCTGAAAAGCCACAAATCTTTTCCCTGCATAACCAGGGTTCTTGGATTAGGGCGAGCCCTGTCTACACCACAGACATGCGTCTGGCTAGAACCGCCTAGGCGCCTTAGCCGTGGTGCCTGAAGCCCTGCCAGTCGGAATAAACCCTCCACGAATCAGTTCTAAAAACGGGTTCTGAAAGCTCAGGCGCCCCAGAACGACCGCTGGACTCTTGGGGGTGCTGGGATTCAGTACGGTCGCTCTACGGTACCTCTGCAGACACTCCGTCCCTTTGACTTCCAAGTTTAGGCCCTCTTTAAGCCTAAACGTTATGGTTTTTTCCACTATCTATTCTCACGACCAGATGTCCGCGGCCTCCACTACGATGGCCCCCGACCTGATAAAGATGTCATTGAATCTGGGGGCGCGCCCCTCGCGGGGTAGTGCGTCAATCCCTTAAGAGATTTCATCCCTCATCCTGTCCAACACCTCGAGAGTTAGACAGTTCTCAGGATAACGCGACGCATCGGCTTCCTCTTGCCAATAGGATTAGCCTGAGGAGTTGCTCCAGGTAAAGTTTACGCAGCCACTGCCCCCTGTGGGGTGCCTTGGCTGCTGTTTGCGAGACGCGCATTGCGGTCTCTCCTTCTTTATGCTCCGCAACGTTGCCTCCTCCTCACGGAGAGTGCTGTAAGCTACACTCCTACGGCTTCGACAAGATTGTCTCCACCGCTATCTTTAGTTCGCACCGCCTCTGGTGGGTTGCCCCCTAAGTTGCCTCCCACGATTGGCGGTGGGTTAGAGGAGGGTCCCGAAACGGGCCCCTCATTGGTTTTGGCTTGTTTTGGGTTTTGAGGATTCATTTGAGTCCCACGAGAAGGTAGGGAAATTAGAAACTTGCATGGGGTGGGTCTACATACTATGGAATTCGACCTGGTGTCCCAAAGTCTCCGTTTAGACACCTCCTTTTGGACCCCCGCCTGTCCAACCCTACTGAGGAGAGCAGGCCGGCGTGTTCAAGGATTTGTTGACCCTGGTGCCATTCAGCTCTGGACAAGGGAATCACTGTTACATCCTGAAATTTGACAAATTTTGATGTAACGCCTAGGCGCAACCTACCACAAGATACTTAAAGTATTACCATGCAGGGATAAGAACTCAGAGGCTACCGATAACTTAGCATCCGTTCCGTTAATAAGAGATTGTAATTGCAGACTCTGCTGCTAAAAGATAATGAAGTATATCTAATAACATACGAATGTATGCATATTCCTAATAATCTGAAACATAAACAATGAAAAAGTCAAAACTAATTATATGGAACATGAATACAACGTATGTCCAAATTAAAGTAATAAGTTACCGATATATTATGTCATACTACAGGTTACTATTAAAGTATAACCCATTTAGTGAAGAAACATGCGCATAGTCAGAGAAGATTGTAACCGTCGAGAGTTGAGATGCGCGATCGCTGTCCACGGTCGCTGACGATAGCATGAATCACCCGCATGAATCGCACGAGATTCAATAAGGAAAGTCGCGCGTATCAAATTAGATATAGCCGAACTAGAGAAGACACGACCGACTTTATCGAAGTATCAAGCGTATATAAACCCCTACGCTACCCTTGTCAATCGTCTTACGTTCTCGGCAGTCATACTGTTCACTTCGATCTACGGTTAACGAATAGTTACGACAAAGCAACGGCTTCTATCTCATTGTGACCGAAGAAACACTCTGACTAAGTCGCATATGTTAAATTTCAAATTCAAAATAGTTAAAGTGATCAAGTCTTGGACTAAGTCCCTTCGGCTGAGACTTTCGGTCGTCGCAGAGTAACTTTCCGAATAAAGTCCGCAGTGTTGACGTTCGCGAAAAGAACTCAAATGTGGATTGGGTATCTGCTGTAGGACCCTGTATCGCATTACCTTCACTGAAAAGTGCTCGTAAACCTTTTCACTATTAAAAACATCCGGTAGAGTTCCGTCGCCGCTCTACGATAAACGGGGAGTTCCAACGGACAAAGCAACTCACTCTCACCCTTTCAAGCGTAGAAAAGTACACGTAAGTTTAATTTATGTAACTCTTAATTCTGTTCGTATTCCTCATAATAAAAGAATTGTTAAAGCAACTAGCTCACACTTATTTAACTTCTGAATTCTGACACAGTCCGCGTAGGGCTGATAAGTGACACAAACCCACAATAAATAATTGGTCAGGTCTTACCAGCCTGACATAATCAGCACACTGGTCTCTCTCTTTTCCTATTTTCCATACTTCCCTCGCCTTTTGTTCGGGATGTGACATCACATCGTAGCTTGGGAGCATGAGAACTCGCGCCCTCGATATTCCAGGAGGCTTTGCCATTACCTTCGGGAAGGATCGCTCCTTAGTTTAAATCCCACCGACTAGTGTCCGTCAGTTCCCCAGAGTAGCCACACCTCGCAGTGCAGCCCCTCAGGTTTACCTATTCCAGATCTACAGTCTAATGAGTCCCGTAAGCCCTCCCACCAGCTACTAGGTCCCGCGATCCCTAGGGAAGGATGAGGCCCTTTGAATTAAGTGTGGGCAATTTAGTTTTAAAGATTGATAAGACACTATCTAATAAGAAAGCAAAATTAGCCAGGAAACTTAACAAAGATTTTGAAGATCCATTCAAAATTGTCATAAAATTATTCTCAACGGTGCATGAACTAAGTAAAATTAAAGGCAAATCGATAGGAAAATAGAATATTAACGAAATAAAAAAATTTATAACGAATAAATAGTAAGTCGGAAAAAAGGATATAAAGCTATTATAAAATAAAAAATGACGGAACCAAATAAATAACGTAATATCTTATTATACGAACAAGAGAATTTAGAAAACAAGAGTAGAATTAAGAAGAAAATAGTAATAAGTGAAACTTTAGAGGTCCACGAGCCAAAAAGGATAAAAAATAGAAAAAGTGAAATTGACATCAGATTATTATTATTTTATTTTTTCTTTATGTGACCGAATAGGTCGTGGTTTGTTTTGTAGTTTTTCCAGATTTTGCAGAATAGGAAGTACCAATACCCGGAAATGCAGATTCTGTGGTGGACACATACCAAAGGAGTTCTATTCTCATAATTAGAATAAAATCATAAAGCTACGGGTGAATATTTATATCGATACGCCTCTGACTCATAAGTGGACAAGCAGATGGAACGAAGGGATGATTCACGAAATCATTCGATCATAGGATCGATTGCGCGCGCTATCGGCTAATAAGTAGGGATAGCATAGCGTGGGACTTATGCACTTTATATATAGCAATTTAGTGGGCAGGAAAAATTAAACGCAAATTGAATGAATCTTTCAATGAAAATGAATATCATTGAGATAAGTTTAAAATGCAACATTACCATTACTAAAAATTATTATAATTTTCAGTAAATTTAAGATCCTTAACTAAAATCAGCTGACTCCAGTTATAATTAAAAATTGTAAAGAGTATACTTTAAACTTCTGAGAACGAATCTAGAAAAGAACAACTAAAATGGTCCAAGATATACCATAAAAAAATGGTTTGCAAATGGGGAAAAACTGATGATTTTACTAAAAGTTTACCCGTAGGTTAACAGGTGAAGCCTCCTTTATGGTGAGTGCAATAAACCGCGCAGAGTCGAATTTTTTTGGTGACTTGAAATACAAACTGACTCTAACAATAATAACAGGAATGAAGAGCGGATTAATGACCAGAGACGTGGCAGGTGAATCCTTAGAGTGGACTCACAGTTTTATCACTTTATTATTACTTTGTCCGAAAATTTTAAAACATTATAGCGGGCTGAAAAATGACTACAACAAAACAAAAAAATAGGCATATTCTGATTTTGTCTACGCTATATGAATTTCCAGTCGTCATCAACATTTAAACAGTCGCTTTTTTTGGACCACTCTAAGTTATACTTGTTTCACGATGAATACTGCAACGAGAGGGATGAAAGGAGCAGAAGAGGGCACACAGCACCGACTAAAAATAAAAAGCGTTACAAAAAATCCAGCTGGGAAAGAATAAATTAAAATTTTTGTGAGGCAATCGAAATATGTGAGACAGAAAAAAAGGGGTGGAGGATAAAGACAGTAATTATAATAATTTAAAAAGGGAAAAGAGCAAGGAAAGGGAGACCGTAATCGGGGAAGATCTGGGTTCTAAGGATAACGACCTGTTAGAACTATACGCAGACAAGCGGGAACTCCTTATGAGCCCAGATCCAGAATCGTAAAGGTATATGCTGAAACCCGCGCAGACGACAGGGGGTGTAACGTGAGGTTACAGTAGGACCCTAAATTGTTCCATCCCTGAGCTGGGACCAAAGGGTCCCGATAAGCAGGACGTAGACCACCGACCGCCAGTTCGGTATCAATTCGTGTAACGTGAGGTACCCCATACCCAAATCGCTCGGTACCTAAGTGTGTGTCCCGGAAGTGAAGTTGCCAACCTAAAGTTCCATGACGCCGAGATCCAAAACACTGACGCTCTCCTAGCTCCAGCTAGTTTCCAATCCTGGGCTGGTGTCCCAACATTGTAAGTTAGTGAAATAAACCGTGTTTCTCTATAATATCTGGTGTTATCACTGACTACGCCTTATCTCAGCTTCTCTTTTCTCCAATTTCCTTATATTGCAACCAATTTCTGCGCAGTTGGCTACACTGAGTTGTGTGAATTTCGTGCGGCCTATTTTAATCAATTTATATTATTCATTCAAATTGCACAAAAGTGCAAGAAATTTATTTTTCAACAAAAAGGCTTAAAAAATTATAAATCTAAAAATCAATTTAAAAAAAAACATACATTCAAAAGGACACAAAAAGACTTCAAATGGAGAAATATGTTTCTAAACAACATTTCTATCGGCTCATTAGTCACAAATTATATAACGAAGGAAAAAAGAGGGAGAAAAATAAAAAAGACAACCAAACCTCACTCTCTTTCCCTTTTTCCGCCTTTTTTATACTACTTAGGAACCAACATGTTTCGGAACTAGTTTACGTTTCGTCATCAAGGAATTTTTAATAGGAAACTGTCACGATATTGCCTACTGTATGAGTGCGCGAAAATTCTAAATATGATGAATGTCAAGAACCAATCAAACGACTCGTTATTAGAGATACGCGGGACGATTTTCATCTTTAGGACAAGCGGAAATTGTTTCACCTTTCGTTTATGAGCTCTATACTGGTTAACAATGATCACTCAGTCGAGTGAGTACTTTCCGAGACTCGGGGAGGTACGTGTGTATAAATTTAAAGTGCAGTGTGATGTTTATAAAAAATTGTTTTTAGTCATGTGAGTGAATGTGTGTTTGCAGCGTAGGGCCGATTATTCTCGATTATATAATCCATTTGTATAATGTTGTTAATATCACAATGGTAATTATGGAAGAATATCCGATCAATTCTACATTCCTGATGGGCCTCAAAATGTTTTGATGTTTGACGAATGCACAGTCGATTCTTTTAAAAGAATGCCTCTCGTCGAATCATATACAGGGTGTCCCAGACTCAAGTGTCCGGATTTATATAGCTGTATAAAAATAAAAAAAATAACACGAAAATTCCTTTTCCAAAAATCAGTTGATGTTTTAGTTTTTGAGTTATAAAATATTTAAGCTGGACCAATCAGGAGCGCCGTATGAACAGTCGTAAGTGCGTGAACGGGATTCCAATGTAGTGTTCTCCCGCCGCTAACCCCACCTCTGCGCTCGCTTCGATAATACTGCGTTGGAATCGCGCTCACGCACACGTAACTGCTTATATGGCGCTCCTGATTGGTCCAGCTTAAATATTTTACAACTCAAAAACTAAAACTTCAACTGATTTTTGGAAAAGGAATTTTCAATTTATTTTTTTTTTATTTGTATACAGCTATATAAGTCCGGACACTTGAGTCTGGGACACCCTGTATAAGGAATTCTCATCATCGAATAAGCGCATCGATCGTTATCTGAAGTTAAGATGGTAACTAAAGGCTTTCTTTTGTTGAGTGATTCTTATTTATTTATACTTGTGCTTTTATATGAGTGATGTCTTCGATTTATTTTTTTCATTGTCGCAAGTTGTTTCATCTTATCAGTATCCTTAATTTTAGTCTATTTATCGTGACATGATTATTTAATATGCTTTGGGCAAATTACAGCAATTATTAAGTGGTTTTCAACTTACAAATAAAATGCAAAATTTTTAAATAAGAATTAACAAAGTGAATCTTACAAAACTACTAGTAAATACTTCTATCTTATGCTTAATATTACTTAGAGCTGTAGATATGAATTTGAAATTTCTTATTAGAATGCTATTTACCTTTTTTTTTTAGT
>CAKNWT010080655.1:0-14510 GCA_932066315.1 Andricus coriarius | reverse complement strand
GTAGCATATTTTTCCCGAAAAATATTTTTGCGGGGCAAAAGTAAAATTAGCGGGGCAAAAGTAAAATTAGTGGGGCAACAGTAAAATCAGCGGGGCAAAAGTAAAATAGCGCGGCAAAAGTAAAATTTAGCGGGGCAAAAGTAAAATTTAGCGGGGCGAAAGTAAAATTTATAGGGGCAAAATTTCTTTCTAAAAATTCAAAATGTTCAAAAATTTCAAAATATTCAAATTTTTCCAAAAATTAAAAATTTTCAAAAAATTCAACATTTTCAAAATATTCAAAATTTCGAAAAAAATGTTAATTTTCAAAAAATATTGATTTTCCAAAATTCTACACTTACATGATTAAAGACTCATAAAGTGAAATGTAAATTTCTAATTTAAGATTTTTTAAAGAATTCTACACTATAAAGTGGAAAAATTTACCTACAGCTAGAAGAGGAAAGTCACATTTTGAGTAAACGAGTTGATAACGCTAAATAGAATTTGCCAGAAGTTCTCTTCTAGGTAACATTTTCGGGTCATGCAATTTCAAAATTTCGTTTACTAAATAAATGTTTATCTGAAATCCGTTATTATTTTCTTTCTGTAGTGATATAAGTATCGGTTCTAAAAGCTTTGTGTAAATGTATTTCTTTATATACTGCATAATATGCATTATGTAATAGAATATATTATATATTCTGTTTAAAACCTTTTGTGATTGCTATCACACATTGAAAAAATGTATATTTAATTCATTAAGGGTAAAAACTTATTATCTTTGTTATCTTTGTTCTCTTACAGTTGGCTTTTAAAATATTCTTCAAGTAAAAGGGGTCATTCACAAAATACGTCATATGTTTAGGTGTGGGGAGAGTCTTTCGAAATATCATTCTCCATGTTAAGAACAATGAAAAAAGTATCACAGAGGAGGGGGGTCAGAAGTTCCTGAAAAATGTATCACGTATTTTGTAAATTGCCGCAAAATCATTTAGTTTTCAGTAAAGAAACACATTTCAATGTATATTGCCTTAATTAACTTTACGGAGTGGGATTTCTAGGGTCAACTTACAAAGCTTATCTTGAAATTAAAAGTCGAAAAACCTAAAATATGAAATAATAAGAGAGTTCAGATTTCCAAAATAATAAAACTTAGTGTTCGAAAATTGAAAAACTAGAATTATATGCAATTATACTTACCAAACAGCGATCACATTGAAAAAGAGCATTTTTGCAATTCAAATTTCGCGCCAATCGCCCGTGCGCAAAAACATGCGCAGAGTCCCATCACGGGCGACATGTATTTTGTAAAAGATCTGATATATTGGATTTATTCTAATAATTTCGACCACCAAACGTTCAGAACTCGCGAACAAACACCCAAATACTACCAAACGATCACCAAACGATACCAAAAATAATTTTTTGAAAATAATAAAAATTTTGGTGCCATCGTGAAGTTGGCACCCCAATTTCCAAAAATCAATAACTTTCAATTTTGACCACCAAAATTTGAAAGTTGACCACCAAACGATTTCATATATAAAAAAATGGGATATTTTAAAGTTGGTGTGCCAACTTCACGGGGCTAACCTGGTGAGAAATTTTCAAAAACAAATGTAAATATTGCATCTGAGTTTCTAACCTAAAAATTGGAGCAAACTTCAAAACCTGCAAAACGTTTCATTATACGCACATCATGGAAGAATGTTGTCCTTTGTGCATGAAACGGGGACTCAAAAAGAAAATGAAAGCTATTCAAATTAATTTGGAGGAAGCAGTTTGGATGTGTGAATCTGAAAAGGTAAAATTAACAACTATTTGCCACTTTGGTTAACCTAAATTTGTTTTTTGACATCATGAAAGAAGTTTCCTGTTTACTTCCTTTTATATGTAGAAGAAGAGTCATATTTTTTTCTTTCTGTTTATTTTCATATGTATAATTGTGTAAATGCATTCGATAAATCATGATTTATCGAGAACATAAACTATTTCGATGAAAGTAAATAAAAGGATCTTTATCTTCTCTTTTGATTTAGACAGATGATACTTTTTCTACATAAAATATTATTAATTGATATTGAAGCTAAAGACCGAATGAAGTTATATAACTGGTATATATTACAATATTTTTGAATGATGTATACTTATCTGACAATAAAAGACATCCGTTACAGGCGTCACAGATGAAATAGAGAAGATTTGAAAATTTAACATTGATCGAATGTAACTCTTGTAAAAAAATTAAAAAATCGTCGGTGCAATTGCAGAATAGGGGCGTCAGCTCTGTTTTGGCAGAAATTTTTTTTTTCGGCAGACAAACTATCAGAATAAAATCCAAATAAACAATTTTTGGTCTTTACAGTCTTATAAAAGAAAACAACACATTTTAATTAAGAGATTTAAAGCTAGATTTTTAAGCTAGAGATTTAAAGATATTTTAATTTTTGACTGGATTTGATCTTTATTGACTACGAAATTATGGACATTATATCAATTTAACTATTCATGTTTTTCCGACAAATTTTGTCGACTTCAGATCTTGAGAATGGCTCAAAGCCGAGCCGAAACGTCGATTAAATTTTTGACACCTTAATTAAAATGTGTTTGTTTTCTTTTATAAGACTGTAAAGACCAAAAATTGTTTATTTGGATTTTATCAATAACAGTCTAAGAAAGGAGTTTGGTTTTGGTTGTCCACAAACCGATATTAATTTGATTAAACTATTAGAATCTTTAATTGAACGATAAATAAAGCGATTTGACGTGGCAAAAGTTTAAAATTATAATTACTTTTGGTATTACGAAGTCTCAAATATATTGGTCTGTCATGATATCGGAATTATCACATTTAACACACCATTTAGGTGCTTTTAAACATCCTCACGGCCAGAAACACTGTAAATAATTAATTAAAACCCCTTTGACCAGTCACAAAAATGTTAATAATCTCGATCATAATATGATCATTCCTATATCGTGATAGACCCAGATTTGAGACATCGTATTAACAGAAGTAACAATATTTTTTAACTTTTGCCTTGTCAAATCGCTGCATTTATCGTTAAATTAAAGATTCTTATAGTTTGTTGCCGAAATTTTTTTTTTCCAGCCAAAATAGGGGTGACGCCCCTATTCTGCAATCTAACCAAATGGTCAATTGTATTTGTTTCTAGAAATACTAATGCATTCAATTTTCTTTAGTGTACTTGGCCCATGGAATACAAAGAACTCGAGTACATTCCTCGCAAAATTGGTGAAAGTTGGTCCTGTTATTGGCACAATTACAAGCCAAAAAGATCAGCAGTGACAGAATCTCAATCTGGATGGCAATCCTTTGTTACTCCACCATATACCCCAAAAACAGTGGTCTCGCCTGCTGCTTCTTCGGACACAAGTACTCATAGTAGTAACGGTATTAATCGTCTGTACAACGCATATTCTACGGAACCAGTAGATTCATGTTCTAAAGATGCCACAACCTCGAACAGTACAACGGATCATACCACGGATACAGAAAAAAATAATATATTAGTATTAGAAAACAGTATTAGCGATTTGTTACCAACGCATAATGATAACGAACCCATGCATGTCATTAACACTGCAGATTTAAATCAATTTTCGCTAGATAGGCCAGTAACTAGTTCCTTGGAGTCAAAAAAGTTACAAAATGATACTAGAGTAAATACTCAAAGAAATTTAGATTCGAGTAGGGTGACTGCTGGCCCTAAGTTCCTCGATGCGGGAGTTCCCATAATCGTTAAGATTGAGAAGGGAAAATTAGTTAGCATAAAAAGTATTAACAACAATCGACAACTACCTCGAAATGAATCAGTTTTAAAACCTAAATCTCAAGTAGCTTACGAAAGGGTAATATCTAATACGTCTCTAACCAAACGAATCTCAAACGAAAATCCGGTTCAAAATTCTAGTCCTCAGACTCCAGGTTTGTTAATTAAAAAAGAAAATCTGCGGTCAAATAATTCTATTGAAAATTATGATAAAATTAGTGACTCAACTTCTGTGGAAATTAGAACCGTAAACATCGAAGGTTTGCCACCCGTAACGTTGAGGTATGAAGTGCCTACGTTTCTGCAAGAAACAAATGGCGCAGAAATAAAAAAATGTATTGGAGAAAAATCAGAGCCGGAATTAATAGTTAGCAAAAAGATTGAAGTGGAAAAAAACATTCCACCTCTTTCCAAAAAGACTCTTAAGGCAGGCAAAATGTATGAAAAGTTTAGTTTTAGTGAACTGCGCAAGGCTAAGAATATGCAGAAAAATAGTGTCGATAAAGTTCAAGTTTCGAATAGCAGCGAA
The DNA here is from genome assembly GCA_932066315.1 of Andricus coriarius. Lineage (NCBI taxonomy): Eukaryota > Metazoa > Arthropoda > Insecta > Hymenoptera > Cynipidae > Andricus > Andricus coriarius. The sequence goes on along the minus strand of CAKNWT010080655.1, from coordinate 10,205 downwards.
AAGGCTTTGGAAATTAAGAAGTCAGATTTTATCACAAAAGAGGTAAACTCCGATTTTGAAACTAACAAATCGGAACCTTCTTTAGAAGTTCCGCCCAGTTCCATTGACCAAATCCTTCCCGAGACTACCGAATCAGTTATTGATACTTCTTATAATACTGAAAGTTTGACATTAACCAGTTCCAAAAATGTTGATAGAAATACGTCTCTTGATTCTGATCATTCCAAAGATAATGTTATTAGTGATTTGGATTCGTTCCTAAATGACTATATTGAAGAAAATGAGGTTATAAATATGAATGAAAATATGTCTGGCCTTCCAAATGTTGACGATGATTGGTTGTCGTCGTTATTGACTTAGAATTTTTTTCATTTAGGTACTTGATTCATTTTTTGTATCCATCGTTATTTATTCTAAAGACTAAATGTACAAGTCGGTTTATTAAGAAAATTAAATTTGCTTCCAAAGTGTCATTGATTTTTTTCTATTCAATCTTCCTAATTTATTAACCCTTCAGAAACCCCTTACAATTTTGTCAGTTTTCACGTTTTTCAGTTTTCGAGAAATCTCAACAATTTTTTAATGTTCTGAAAATCTGAATCCTCGTCGAAAGATAGACGTCTACGTAACGCTTTTTCTATAGTAAGTGTATGGAAGTTTAACATTGGCGTAACACTCTGGGTGCCCCCCCCCCCCCCCGCGTTACGTATTTTTTGAACGGCCCCTATAATATTTATTCATTTCATGTAAAAATAAACTCGTTTTAACATTCTCTAAAGTCTACCAGATACAAATTCTATATTAAAAAAGAGAGCAGAGATTAGGTAGTTTAAATTTTTGTAATAAATTGATATTTGATTCTGGTAGAAATAGTTTCGGTATTTGTAAGTTGTTAAAAACTTTGAAACTGGTTGGAAAATAATAGGAATTAGAGAATAACTTTTCTTTGTTTTCAAACATAAAAAATGTGTTTAATGACTGCTGCTGTGAATACACTGTACAATACTAGTATAATTAACATTAGTTAGATAGTTATAAAATTAAGGTAACGATTCAGCGACAGTCCAATAGAATTTGAAAGCTTTTTATTTTTAAACCTACCAGATTTTGATCCTTTTAAAAGGGTATTAGTTTCAAAAACGATATTAAAAAAAAGTGTTTACATTAAAAATATTTTAAACCTAAATGCTTTCAAATCAGTGAATTGAAAATATTACGCATGTAATCCAGGAATTATTAAAGCTTTAACAACAGTTTAATCAGATTCACTCATAAAAAATCACGTTTTTGGTAATCTGTATAAATTCCCCGAAAGTATTAAATGGTGTTCTCTCACTTTCCTATCTAAGAACAGCTTCAAATCCGACAAGCTACACTCCACAGTGCCTGATCCTTGCGAAGCAAACATCTTTAACATCTGATGAATCCTCTCAAGTGGCATTGAATCAAGATTGGTCAGCATTCCAACAATATAAGACCAAAAAACTTGCAATTCTCCTTCTCTCTGATCGCTCGTAGAGGCCATAGCACTCTCGCCCTCATCATCTTCAACGATCTCAGTCACTGAATGACTCTTTGAACTACTTTCTTCCTGAAGAGTGTAAGTGTCATTGGATGTCTCCTTTAAAACTCCATGTGTCACCCAAAATGCGATTTTCCTTCGAAGCACCGTAGTTGGTGCGTGAACAACTTCAGACAACTTCTCTAAAGTCCATTCGTGTTTCTCCTGAAAGTGTAAGATTATCGTTGCATGAATTGGAGTTACATTCAGATTCAATTTCCTGTCTTTCAGCTCAATTTCGACATTAACGTCCCCTAGATGAGGCTTCCAACAGAGAGTTCTATTTCCTTTCAAAGCCTCGAAGGCCTTCACGTATCGACTTAACTGATTCTGAACTATTTTTGGTAATTCCAGTTTCCATTCTTCTTTAAATGGAGGCCAAAACTGAGCTGATAAAATCAACGCTGAGGTCGTAAAGTCTTCTTTCTCCAAACAGTAATTAGCATCCGACTGAATATTCCCATCAATTCGTTTCGAGTCGTAGACATCCTTCAGCATCACTTCGCAGTAGTGCAGCTGGTGTTCTCCAAATCTTCTCTTCAGCAGCTCTAAGTGTCTGATCTCCTTTTCAGTATGATATTTCATCTGAGAAAGTAGCCTATCCGCAAGGAGAGTTCTGTACTCGTTCACGAACAGATCCTGGCTTCCATAAACACTAATCAGCATCGATATTATGTCCGACATTTTCCGCTGGGTTGATCTAGCAGGATCAGCATCGACTGGATCTGGCATCCACTTCTCCCAGTTTTCAGTCTCTTCTTCCCCGGAAGCTTCATCTATCTGGTAAGACTCACCTTTAGCGAGTTCGTCAGCCAAATCACTGTCCGAATCTTCCACTAAACTGGTCACCACACATCGAACCGTGTCCTCTCGACTTCTCAAGTACAATTTAATAGGCTCGGTTGTCGTTTCCAAAAGCACCCCAGTTGGATCCAATTGCCTGAGGACTTTAATCGCTGCGATATATGCAGTCAAAATATCCTGAGTGGTGACTCCAGGATGTAAAAGTCTAGTTTTGAAAGCTTCTTGCAAAGTGTCAATCAGGTTTTTACGTAAATCGGTTCTTATCAAACAAGTGCGGAGATCCAAGATCGCTGGAAGGGATGCAGGGTATTCTATTATTATGTTGAACAACTGTTCGATCCTAACTTTCGTATATGTTTCGTGCATAAAATGTTGGAGCTTCTGCTTGAAGGTCTCGATCGCGTCTGTCGTTTTCTGGGGGATGACGGTGCTTTCGGAAGACCCAGAGTAGATTCTGACAAGCCAGCTCAAGACTACGGTTCCTAGCCAATCTTTTAGGGGGACTATCAAGGATATTTCGAAGCTTCTGTTACAGGTGTGGCTCACGTAGTTCTTAATCCGGATGTTAATCAAAGATGTGAGGACGTTGCCCACGAGTCGTTCCAGTAATCCTAGCTCTAATAATTTTCTATTCGTCTCATGGAACATGTAGATTATCACTTGGCACTGACATCTTTCCTGGTCTTGGGCACAACCACGACACTCAGTAGTGAAATTCTCTGAGATATCGTTGTTCGTGTCGCTGTTGCAAAATACTTTGAAGGCAATTTTGTAGAAATGCTCTATGATAATGTCGTGATGTAGGGGAATCTGACTGAATAGTGTGGCTCCAACTAGTATTTTGAATCGCTCTTTGATGTTCTTCTTGGTGTTGTATCTAGGTTTGTCATATTTGACTATTTCTTCTAATTGGTTTAGGAGAGGTAGCACTGGATCAAAACTGGAATATAATTCATTGACCGCTCGCTGAAAATCTTCGAACCCTTGTTTCTCGTTTGAAACAACTTTGAAATTAGTCCAGAACATTGGAGCTACTTCTTTGCGGATATACGTTTCTAGGTAGTGCATGATGATGTTTTCTACATGTTGCTCTAATTTTTGTAGACTTATTCGCTCTATTCCACAGGCAAGTTCTATTTCAGTGGAATCTTCATGGCGCTTTTCATTCAGGATGCGGATGACGTTTCGTATCCAGAAGAAGAGATTCTCTGAACCCCAGAATGGGCCAGCCATTGTGTATTGTACTTATATTCGAAATTTCTCAATTGCAGTCTACTCTTATGTGGAGTACTTTCGTTTTGAAAGTTCCATATTCGATTTTACCTAGAAAACAAAACAAGAAGTAATATCAGTGAAGGTAAGCAATATTTATTTTTTCAAGTATGAATGCTAACTTGTTACAAAAATGGTGAAGTTAAAGCAGCAAATAAATATTGCTTCCTCATAGAGGGAGGTTTGTAATTTCCTAAATTTTCAAATATAATTCTTTGACATATTTCGATTTAATTCGACCCCAGAAGTTCGACAATACAATATTTTTTAAACATCCATGACTGTGAGTGTGTATAACTTCTTTCTGTTCTCCATATCTCGAAAAGTAAAAGAGCTATGATCATGAACTTTGGAAGAATTGTAGCTCCGACTGATATTCAGGTCTGATAGGATTTTGAGCTAGGTCGGTCATTTAGGAGTAGTTTTTTTTTGCATTTAGAGATTTAAAAAAATGTACCTTGTTTATATGAGAAGAACTTTTTTGATATTCAAAATACAACAATACGATATCTAGCATACTTTTTCGCATCTTTGAGACGCATCGATCGACCTATTGTTGAAACTTTTATGACCTACCAGTACCAATTTATGAAGTTTCAAAAAAATGGTTTATTCTGTTTACATGAGAACAACTTTTTTGATATTCAAAATACGACAATACTATATGTAGTGTATTTGTTCGTGTCCTTGAGACACTTCGATTGACCTATTGTTAAACCTTACATGAGAATTTTTTTTTCATATTAGGAATACTAAAATACAGTATCTGATATGTTTATTCGCGTTTTCGAGACACGTCAAATGACCTGTTGACGAACCTTGTATGACCTCTTATGTTCTAGCAATACAGACTTATCAATTTAAAAAATATATTGTTTATCTTCTTGATACGACAGTAATGTATATTATATATGTGTTCGCATCTTCGAGAAGCATCGATTGCCCAAATTAAGAACCTTTCATGACCGACCATAACCTACTAATATCGTTTCATTGTAACTGAACACATCGATTGACATTTTGATGGGCTCACTGATTTTCTGAAAATAAGGTTTTCGGTAAGATAGAAACATAAGCTTGAAAAATATCGAAAGTATCCATTTTTTCCTTCCGTCAGGGAAAAAACTCCCTCTATGAGGAAGCAAAATGTTTATAAAATGAGAAAAAATAAATACACCCATAGTACCTCGCAGCGATATCTTTCTATAATGCTGATTATGATCATGATTTTTTTTAAATTCTATTTCTGTACATGTATACCTCTTGAGGGTTTTACATATCTCAACCCTTTACTTCCAAACGAGATAGACATACATTAACCATTTGCCTAACCCCAATTACCCAAATACCCAACACTCAATAAACCTACAGGTAATGCCTGGCGTACGCAATCCTGTGGAGTCCCTAAATTCCACACCGCCTGAAAACAGATTTGTATCAGAAGCACTAGCATTCGCTTGGATTTCATTTTTTTCAGTAGAAATGAAAAAAACTACAAATAATATTACATTCTCATTCTAAATGAGAAGGTATTAGTTTCACGTAAAATTTGACTTCGTCGGTTTGCATCAAATCTCCACGTTTTGAGACCCCCTGAGTCAGAAACAGCGATTTTCACGCAAGTGTCTTCATGTCTGTAATCTGAAGGGATGATAACTTTGGATAGAATTATCAGATTGGATTGAGCTTTGGCACACTTTTTTAAGGCTTAAAAAGAAATTACGAGTTCGTAAACTAGCGCTTTTTACCAGCAGTTCTGGTTTTATCAATTAAAAATGTGATTAAAAACTCCGATTTACGGTAAAAAAAAAAACAAAATTTAAAAAGATATTTCGTTAGATCAACAAAACAAGTTTGGGTTAATAACTAAAATTTTGTTGTGACAACAAAAATAGCTCAACAAAACGGTTTCGTTGCGATGATCAAATTATTGATCTTAGTGCATGCAGCAAATAGAGCACAAAACGCGACGATCATAATGAGAATGTGTTCCTTAAAGCCGATAGAGATTTAAGCAAATTATTTTCCTTTTTTATCTGAATATCAAAAAGAAATGTAACCATCATGTTAGAGGATTTAGTTTGAAAGAACAGCAGTTTAGAAAAAAATGTTTCCTCATAAAAATAAATAAAAACCATTTACAATGAAGCAATCTTACAGCTTAGATTAAACACTTTAAAAAAATAAGGAATTCAAATAAAAAAGTTTCGACACTTTCCTCTGCAGTTAAAAACAGGAATATTATCTTATAGCTGTAAAACTCATCTAAAATGTTTCTCCAACAAATTTTAGATTCAGGTTTAAGTTAGTTGTCGTGCCAAAAATAAAATCTCGGGAAAAAACTTTTTCTATGATTTTAAGAATCAACATAATATTACTGATAATAATATTTCAATTAAGAAACATTATTTTTGATGAAAAAAATTTTAAACTTACAAAAAACATTTATTTTAACGTTTTTTGTATTTGAATTTTATCTTACTGTCGCTTATCAATTTTTGAAAAATAGTTTTATTTTAATAAATTTTATGCTATGACTCTACTGTTTCCAATTTTTAAAGTAATCTTTTTTCTGGCTGAAGTCTTAAAAACAATTTTTTATCAAGAAAAATCGAGGGGTTAATTACTCGGATTTTTGGTGTACACTAGATTGTAAGATTGCATGGGACTGCAAAAGATTCCATGGATTATAGCAAATTCATGATAGAAAATCATTACACGGAAAACAATTATAGGATAATCAGTATTGGAATGAATAATAACCAAATATTTAAGAAATTAAAGTAAAAAGTAGAAAAACTGCAAAAGAACGATTTATTTTAGACCACTCATAATCTCATATGGAACTACACAAAAAAAGGGATTCTGCACAAATAAACTTTACACCGCAAAAATCGGTGAATTCCCCTGATATCTTTAAAATCTCTTAAAATTTAATTGAAATCTGTTAAGATCGGTTGAAATCCATTGAAATTTGTAAAACCCCCAAAAAATCTTCAAAATAATTAGAGTTCCTATAAATGTTAACCTTCTCTTTTCGAAATGCTGAAATCCGTGAAAAAACCTTGAATATAAATTGAATTAAATTTATGCATTGAAGTTCTTTAGAAGAAAAAAATTAAAATCCCTAGAATTCTTTGAAATCCTTTCAAATCTTTGGAGATCTCTTGAAATGTTTTGAAATCCAACGAAATTCTTTGAAATAAGTAAAAATCCTCTAAAACCCCATGAAATGTTTCGAAATTTCTTGAAATCAGTGGAAATATTTTGTAAATATCTTGAAAATCGATAAAATCTTTTTTAATTAATTACAATATTTTGAAACCCTTTAAAATCCTCGGAAAACATTAAAATCAGTGGTAGTCCCTCGAAATTTGTGAAATCCTTTGGAATCCCTTCAAACCTACTGATATGTTTGGAAATCTTTAAAATGTTTGCATCAACTCTTTCAATATTTTAACATTCTTAATATCTGTACCGATTTTCTATAATGATTTTTCAAGAATCGCGAAAAAATGATAAGAAATTCATTATAGGAAAATCATTATAGACCTATAATGAATTTCCTATAATATTTTTTCGTAGGGGGGGATTATAAGGTATTGTAAATATTGCATGGGATTACGTGAAATTGCAGAGAAAATGTAGACCACATTGCAGGAGTATTTAAACCCACGAGGAAATTTTTTGTTAACAAACAGTGTATTTGAAGATAATCCACTTATTTTCTACATTGGAAACAGTAGAGTTGTATGGAATGTTTTCCCCGCAAAAAAGCTATGCTTTACTGAAATACAAGCGTTTTATAAAAGTTAGTAAGAAGCGACAGTAAGAAAAATTTTAATTACAAAAACTATTTTAAAAAAAATTATTTGTCCTAAGTTGTAAGCTTTTTTCGTAACAAAAAGCAATGTTCTACAAAGTATTTTTATGTTTTGATATTTTTATAGAAAAGAAAAAATGATCTTTTTATAACGCACTTGTTTTTCTTGTAATTGGCATAATATTATTTTAAAAATAAGGTTCAATTACTCAATTAATATTATGCCATTTAATTATTTAAATACAACGGCAAACTTGCAATATTTTTAATGCATAAATTCCTGAAAATAATCCAAGAATCTTACGATAAAATTTGGACAAACACCACAAAATGCTCCTATTACAATTCCTGAAAACAAAATAAATTTTTTTTTTTGGACAAAGATAAAAAAGAGGAAAGAAAAATGAAAAGGCAACCAACCAAATCCCCTTCCTTCTCTTTTTTATTTCTTTCGTCTTTTTTATTTTTATTACTTTGAAATCACAATAAATAAGCATGGATAATATTCACCAACGTTTCGGTGCTCACATAGCACCCTTATCAAGGTAAGAAAACTTAGACCAGGTGAAACCAGCAACGAAAACACGATGCTACCTCCTGGAAACCCGAGAACCAAGTGTGGGTATAAAGGCACATCCTGTACACCTGAGAACTAAGTATGGGTCTAAAGGAAAATCCGTTATGAACAAGATTGAACAGGAAATAAGAGAAAGTCAAGACTCATGAAAATCTATTGCTAAATGTAATTAATCATACTAGAATAACTCTTGTTTAATTTATCCAAATCTGTTTTTAAATTAATAGACATCTTATTTTGTTTTTCAATATAAAGCATTTCCGTAAATTCTCTCTTTCTCTCATTACTTTCACTACGCAAAATTTCAACATTATCCCAGTCAAACTCATGGTCAATATCAACAAACCCTCTCGTATGTCTAGCAAGAACACTCTTATAACAGCGTCCCAAACGAACATCACTTTTGTGTTCCTCCACCCTAGTATGAAGAAGTCTGCCAGTCTGTCCCACATAAGTCATCTTACAGATCTTGCAAGTGATCTTGTAAACAACACCACCTTTTTCAAATTTGTCTAAAGGATCTTTACAGAAAGTTATTATTGAATCCATTGTAAATGGTATACGGAAAATGGCATGAAGTTTAAATTTTTTCAACATAAATTCAATAGTTTTTGATATTTGACCAAAAAAAGGAAGAACAAAAGTATTAAAAGAACTATATACTCTCAATTCCTTCTGATCATCTGTATATAAAATGTTACTCTGTTTGTTTTTTATTTGTTGAATTCTAATTGTGATATGTTTTTCAATTAACTTCCGTGGGTAATGATTAAGAAAAAATATATTCCTAACAATATTCAAATTTTCTTTGTGAAATGAAATGTGGGACAAACCTAGAGCTCTGTCAACCAAGTTTTTGATTATTGCAATTTTGTTTTGAAAAGGATGAGCAGAAAATAAATTTAAAATCCTACCTGAATATGTATTTTTCCTATACCAACTGGTAATAATATTTCCATCCTGACCTTTGATTACTTCTATGTCCAAAAAACTGATTTTATTATTTTTTTCTATTTCATGGGTAAATTTAAGTTTTGGATGAAAACTATTAAAATCATTAATAACTGCCTGCACCTTTTCTAGAGGAACACATAATAAGGTGTCATCAACATAACGGAAGTAAAAGGGCAAAACAAAATCTAGCTTCTTGAAGGGCAATATTACAGTTTGCATGAAGAAATCAGATTATATTAAGAATATGGAGAATTTGCTTTCCAATCGTGATAACTTTGATTTATTGAGTGAAAATCAGTTGAAACAATTAAGAAGAGACACTTTCAGGATTCTAGACAATTGGAAAAAGAAAGGATTTTTAGGAATAGATATAAGATGGACTGATATAAATACCGAAGACACAGTTCTTGCAAGATGTTATGGTTTGAGAAAGATTCATAAAGAGGGCTATCCTTTGAGAATAGTTATTTCAACTAATAACACTCCCACCAAATTTTTAGAACAAAACTTTAATTTGATACTCAAAGACTCTATTACAACTTCAAAATTCAATATTAAAAATAGCTGGGAATTCCAAAAAATTATTATTAAAAAAACTGTTCCTGATGACCATGTAATAATTTCTTTGGATGTTGTTGCAATGTTTCCAAGTATACCCTTTGAATTGGTTGAACAGGCAATTTTAAATAGATGGGACAATATAAAAACACGTACTCGATTAAGTCATAAAGAATTTATTAAAGGGAGCTTTTATTATGAACTCAACTTATTTTAAATTCAATGGATCTTTTTATAGGCAAAAGTTTGGCACTCCCATAGGTTCAGTCATTTCTCCGATTTTAGCAGAAATTTTTATGGAAGATTTGGAGGTCTTTGCTTTCAAGAAGCTAGATTTTGTTTTGCCCTTTTACTTCCGTTATGTTGATGACACCTTATTATGTGTTCCTCTGGAAAAGGTGCAGGCAGTTATTAATGACTTTAATAGTTTTCATCAAAAACTTAAATTTACCCATGAAATAGAAAAAAATAATAAAATCAGTTTTTTGGACATAGAAGTAATCAAAGGTCAGGATGGAAATATTATTACCAGTTGGTATAGGAAAAATACATATTCAGGTAGGATTTTAAATTTATTTTCTGCTCATCCTTTTCAAAACAAAATTGCAATAATCAAAAACTTGGTTGACAGAGCTCTAGGTTTGTCCCACATTTCA
>CAKNWT010080634.1:0-11254 GCA_932066315.1 Andricus coriarius | reverse complement strand
CTTTAATTTTGTTTAAAAGTCATACATCTTAGTTGAAAATTCGACTGTTTGCTTCAAAATTAAACAATTTTATTGGAATTTTTTTTAGTTTAGTTGAGGTTATGTTTTTGTTGATACATTTTTGATTTTACTATTCAATAACTTAACTTGCGTAGGAAAGCATATCCTTGCATAAACATCTTTACAACGTCTGAAAACTGCACAGGCTACCACCATTTTTAATATTTATTCACATTAAATTATAATTAAATAAGCTCTGAAAGGCACGCTATAAACAACACATTAGTGGGGCATTCACGATACAAAGCACGGGCCTATGCTTCATCAAGCTCCACCCATCGAAAATGCTCTCGACCAATTAGCTTTATCGAGAAAGAGACAGGTCTACTCCTCAAATGTTTTTTCTCTATCTAAAGCCCATTTCAGTGCTCACTACAGGGTTATCGGTCCATTTCTTTATGTCGATGCTTTGACCGTACATCAAGCACAATATTTTTTTCGTCTCTCATCGACAGAGGGTCTAGTACTCGGCTCGGTGCTGCCACCTACGATTAGTTTTGCATCACGAACCTCATACCATCCCTGTAAACGTCACAATATCACTTGTACACACTTGTATCTGGTATTCAGGAGTTGGCAATCGTGACAAATCCTGGCGAATTCGCTGCTTTGCGTTGTCGGTGCTTCTGTTTTTTAATAAACTGTTTAGCTTTGAAAAATGTTAACGGACCTTAAAAAATGTATTTCGCTTCTTATTTGATACATGCAAATTTTAATTAATTTAAGAAAAAGTTATACAGTATTTACTCGACGTGAAATCTTAATAGTCTATAATATTTGTCCGATATTTTTTAAACTCTGTCTAGTTGTTTTAATGTTAATGACAACCAGACGTCAGCATCTCATTGGATATAGTAAAAACATGTATTAACTTTTAAAATTTCTTATAAAAGAATAGTGCTTGTTCTTATAGTATGTCCATAGAATTTTAATCTAACATAACCTAAACACCCTATTGTTTTTAAATGAATTTTTACATTTGAAAGTTAATTAGGTTAATTAGCAAGTAATTGGTATAATTGCATTCAATCGCCATGACTTTAATCAAGTTTAGAACTATTTTTTTCACACTATTTTTAATAAATTTGGCTGCTTGTGGACCCGAGGAAGAAGAGGGGGTTAAATATGCAGACAAGTGTGAAGGTAAGTCTTGTTATAATTATTATGTGTATAACATATTAATTATTGTTTTGTTTAATTAGCTGTACAGTCGATAGGGGTACGCGTGATACGAAATTACAAAGTTATACTTTGATGTTTGTTTGCTTTCAATTTTTTGTCATTTATAAGAATATTAATGAAAAAAATAAATAAAAATTTGAATTTGGAAAATGAAGGATCAATGTGATATTGAAAAACTTGCCTATTTTAAATTACATGATTTCTAAATTGAATTAAAAATTATTTGTCTCTAAATGTATACATTAAAATGTTCTGTACCAATTATTATTACATACTTACATTTTTATTGCAAAAATGAGATTCATTAACCTGTACAACTAACCTCGAATGGTTGACAGATTTTCGAATTTCACAATGTTCACATCAATCACAATGAAAAACAAAAAACAGATATCGCACCTACCTTGAGTCTGATTTCTAATTACCTTGTTATAATTTATTATCATTAATATGAATAAAAATGTAGTATTTTCGAAAAAATATAATATCTTCTTTCATTCCTAACGAAAAGTTCAACAAAAGGTGCTTTATGTAGGAAAAGACCAAATCAAGAAACTGGGTGACACAATTACGAATTAGAGTTTAAAAAAAAATCACAGTTTCTTTAAAAATAATTGATTAGAGCAATAAATAATGACAGCTAACTTTTTCTACCAATAATAAGATATATAATCTGTATATTGTATTCAAAAAAAGTTAATAACTAATTTGTTTTTCATTCCAAATTTTCTCTTTACCACACTTACCCCTGTTGACCCTTTGTATATTATCTGCATTTCGTAATAAAAAAAATTCCATCGAATTTATATACCGTCAACTGGGGTAATTATGAATGAAGCAGGGTAACTATGGATCAAATCGGTTTTAATTTTGTTGTTGACTATAATGAACTTTTCGAAACTTCTACTTGGATCTTTTAGAATCGAAAATGGATATAAAAAATATTCAAAGGGGGCGTAGAGCAAGTGCTGAGACGAAAGTGTACGCATACACTTTAATATTCGCGCATTTCAGTTTGCGGAACTGAACGGATTTAAAAAAAAACATATATATGTTGATATTTTTGTATCAGGAAGTGAAAAGAAGGAAAATAATGGCTACAGATTGTTGCCAAATAGTCTAAAAAATTTAATTCGTTAGAAATTGAACGATTTTGATGTTAATAACTTTTATAACTATGAATAAAAGTCTTTAAAAACTATATATTAAAAATAATATCAGCTGAATGCGAAAATATAAAAAGTATTAAATATACATTTTCCAAAGATTCACCTTCCTATAATCTGAAAAAATTTATCATTGGTAAACATACCTAGTTATTCTTGAAGAAGAATTAAAAGAGCCAAATTATTTGTATTATCATATGCTGTGATGTCCAAACCAAAATTTCCATATGATCTGTACCCAAGAACAAAGTTTTTACACACTTTTATTAAAAAACAAACATTTTGATCTATTATTACCCCATCAGGAGTGTAAATATGGATCAAACTTTGATTATTAATAAATTCGAAGGAGTTATTTTTTAAATGACATTTTCATAATATCTTTAGAGGACCCTCAAGAACAGTTATATATGGTACCAAAAATTTGAGTACATTTTATGATTTTTGGCGAAGCGGTGATCTGAAAAATTTGCGAATTTTGATTCATAATTATCCCGGTTTACGGTATATTATAAATACAATATTTATAAATCCCTTTTTTAAATTCAAATTAATTTTATAATATTTCAACCATTAAGTTTAAATAAAATCTTTACTATAACATTATTAGGTTATTTCACAATCACTACCTGTTCAAAAAAGATTAATTTATCGTCTGCTATCGCGGATACTTGATAGGCCAAATTCATTGTTGTCCTTATAAAAATTATTATCAAAGAGTTTAAAAAATAAAATATGAAAATATATTATTTGTTGGACGTATTCTCGGAAAAAAGTAAGATCCTTCTTTTAGTTACGCGCTGTTTTCAAGTTATTTTATAGAGAAGTTGTAGGCTCCGGAAGCTACGATCATGGTTCCTGAAAGCAACCAATCCCGACGCAACTGGAACGTTTACGTCATCCACTTCTGCTCCTTCTGTCCTAGAAGGTAAGCAAGAGCGGGAAATTTACGCGAGAGAACATCGTTCAACACTGTTCCTTGGAGTCAGGTCTCTAACCGCGGATGACCTTACGCGGCAGACGGGACAGTTGGAGATGAAGTTTTCACCTCTGGATACTCTTTTAGAGCTACCAATCTTTGTAGAATGTTATGAGGAACAGTGTTGACGGACCAGATGAAGTGATCCCAGAAGAACAGCCTTTTGCATCCGGTTCGCGATGGAATGAGCCTGATGCTGACAAGCTGACTACACGATGGACTTTGTAGCCTTGGTACAGCCTGCTCAGCTCGAAAAGAACTGCTTGATATTTCGCCCGTTTTTCTTCCTCCTTTGCCGTGATATTACCATCGGCTGGTGCCGAGAATTCAATCACGTAAATGATATTGGTCTTCAGAACTTGGAGGACAATATCAGGTTTCGTAGCACTGATACGTTGAGTGGAGGAGAATGAGAAATTCCAGTAGATCTTACATTATCATTCTCCACAACGGACTCGAGTTCTCCCTGGGTGTATGACAAGACGGGCAATAGATCAACACCATCGAAGTGCCTAAGATGGTAATATAACACTTGTAGAGCCGCATTGTGTCTCTCGATGTACGCGTAACGTGCATACTTTGAGCACCCACTGAGAACATGCCAAAGTGTTTCTGTCTCTTGCTTACACGCTCGGCAGTTAGTATCGCCTACAGGTATATTCATTATGCGCTCGCGGTAAAATAAGATGCCTATAACGCCGTCTTGACAGGCAAAAAGAAATCCCTCAGTCTCCGATCTCAATCCAGCAGACTTGAGAAACATGTTGGACAGACCTAGCGAGAGCTCTTCTCTACATATGATGCCGTAGAATTTACCATGAAGGGACTTGTTAGCAATGTTCTCTTAGTAGAAGCGTGTGTTCTGCTTCCTGTACACGACTTTTGAGCACCAAAGGTGTTAGTGATGCTAGGCCATGTGTAGTGTCGCTAGAATCAAATGGGAGGCCAAGCTCCTCTGCGGCACGGTATAGAAACGCCGCAACATTTACGACTTCATGTTGATGTACGAGTCGCATAAGAGAATCTGCACTATTTAGAACTGAGCAGGCTGTAGCCAGAACCGTTCTTCGATGGAGACACTCCAAGCTTAGCAAGCCTCTACCCCCTTTATCTCGAGGTAGGTATATTCGAGGTACGGAATCCTCTTTCGAGAATTATTATTATTATTATACTATTAAGCCGTTTCCCTTTCGGGGTAGGCGTGAATTGCTCGGTTGGAAAGTAGTAGTGTGGGAAGGGGTATATAGGTATAGGGTAGATAGGTATTTAGGTGTAAGGTATAGATATTTTAGATTGATCTAGAATTCTCGTGTTATTAATTTAAATAGCACGTTCATTCCGCAACACTGCTCCGACCCAGGTTGCTGATCAATCTCTCTAGCGATCACTAATAATATAGTAATAATAATATAATAATTTCAGTAATAAATCCCACAATTGATATTCTATCGTACTTTGTTTAAAAAATGCATTCATGATGATTTATATGACAGCAATGCATTTCGCATAATCACTATTTGCGATAACAGACGCATGTCTTTAATAGGATAACGGAACCAATTTACCGAGTATCCTACTTTCCGATGTCGAAGGTAAAATTCTTTCTACTTTCAATATTTTTTCACGTACACTTAATTTTTATGATTCAGAAGCTTAACTGAGACTCATTTAATGACTTTTGCTAAAAACCCCTCGGTAATTGGTTCCATGCAGTTCCATTACTCTACCAGTTCTATTCCTAGTAGACTATACGCACCACATAATTAATTCACGCATTGCCTTGACTTGCCCTTGCGTATTACAGGATAAACAATAAAGATATATGTGACGTTCCACAATGTAAAGGGCCCAATTTGTCAATCGCAGTTTAAGAGATATTTGAGTTTTTGTGAGCAAAGGTCAAAAGTATCGATTTTAGGGTTTCGGTGGAAAACAGGATGGCCACTCAAACTTGACTTCTTAACTCTTAAGCGTTTATAATCATTATTGGATACTACTTGATTTACCTATTATATGAATTTCGGAAAATATTCAACATCTTAGAACGCCAAGGTGAAATATATAATGTAAATTTTTGTTTAAAGTGATTTCAGGCTTTCCAACTAAAAATGGTCTAAAAACAGGGGAATATTTAAGGGGCTGATATTTCTAGAAAATAGAGAAATAAGTTCCTTTGCATAACATTAGCGTAGGTACCATATTCCTAAGATTTCAATTCGAAATATATTGCATTCTCAACAAAATAGTGGAAATAGCAACCAAAAAAGATGAATTTTCAACAGAAGAGTTGAGTTTTCTGGCTAAAAAGTCTAATGTTTTACATAGCATTTGACTTTTAAATATGAAAAGATGAGTTTTCAACAAAAAAGTTGATTTCCAACGTAGAAAAATGAATTAGACATTTGAATTAGAATAGAACATGAACATATAATATGTAGTTTAATTATCAAATAAGAAGAATTAACTTTCAACTAAAAAACATAAGTTTCAAAGAAAATAGTTGAATTTTCAACAGAGTAATTAAATTTTCGACGAAATAGTATCATTTCTAACTAAAAGAGAAGATGTATTTTCAACCAAAAATGATTATTTTTTAAGAAAATAGTTGAACTTTCAACAAAGTAATTGAAGTTTTAATGAAATAGTAGAATTAGTAACCAAAAGATATGAATTCTGAACTCAGAATATAAAAGTAGACTTTTCAAATTAAAATATGTAATTCGTGAGCGTATGGCACGCTCCAACTTCAAATCAGTTTTTCTCGGAAAACGGTTTTTAATTTATTTTCAACATATCGAGCTTTAAATTCTTAATCATATAGTATAAAAGGAACATTCATTTTTGAACGAAATATTTAAATTAAATTTTTAATATAAAATTACCTTCGATATTATAACGGAGTTGGTTCGTTACATTGAACAGAATTCCCAACAAATTGTTTTCGAACAGCGAGACGTTATTTATTGCCAAAGTGAAAACAAATCTGATAAATTTCCGGTTTTCACAAAAATTTCCCGCTATTTCCCGGTGTTCGAAATTCCCGGGTTCCTCGGTCAGTGACCACACTGGAAAATGATACATTAATCTACACTCTATCTTGTGACATTATACTTACATCCCGGAAGTGACCAAAACTGAGTAATTTTTATGTTTGAACCAAAATTTTAACACGTGCATTTTAACACTCGATAATTTCAAATGCGTTTTTCTCCAAAAGGAGGGTTTTAAAGCTACAAGTTTAAAACTGCTCCGGCGACTCGTTTTTGATCCTAGAAGATTTGAGCTATGTTTAAAATGACGGAATTGTATCCGGCTATATGCCTCTATATGTGACGCCATACCGACAAAGTGGGCCCTTTCCTTGCGAAACGTAACATATATTATCGTTATACAAATGTTTTAATTTACGTACATTCGGATCTCTACTTGCATAGACCTAATCGCCCCAACAAATTTATTGAGTTACTTTGAAATAACAAATTCGTTAAGATTCTTATTGGTTTTATATTTTTACAGTGTGTAAAGTTGTTGCTACAGAATTAGAAGCTCGTCTTGATGAAACGGGAAAAACGCACGATGTCTTGGAAATAGGCTATTCTATAGATGACATTGCTCCCAAAAAGAAAAAGGAATACGTAAAATCGTAAGATTACAAATAATATGCCCACATGCACAACTAACTAAATTTAAAACTTTATTATACTATCTATTAAAATAGTAGTAAAACACTTTTATTATCCTAGGGAACTCCGTCTAGTCGAATCTTTGGATCAATTATGTGACAGAGTTCTAGAATACAACATCCACAAAGAGCGCAGCGATAGCAATCGGTTTGCTAAAGGAATGAGCCAAACGTTCAAAACACTTCACGGTCTTGTGTATGGTAACATTTGATTACTCTACTTACAATTGTGCTTTAAATAATTTGTCTAATGTATAACCTCATGTTTTAGCGACAAAGGCGTGAAAGTTGAATTAGGTATTCCCTATGAATTATGGGACAATCCTTCTGTTGAAATCACCACACTAAAATCGCAGTGCGAGGAATTATTAGAGAATTATGAATCCGATATCGAGGAGTGGTATTTCAATTCTCAGGGAAAAGTCCCTCTCACTAGGTAATACAAGGTTTTGCTGTTTATTTACAAAGATCACATTTAAAAATTGCTAATTTCTGATTTTGTTTTTTGTGTGTGAATAATGTTTTAAGAATTGGAGGGTTTAATCTAAGTTATAATTTTAGGTATTTGTGTTCTGAGAGGGCTTTGAAGGGGAAAGATGATTCGTGCCTGAAAGAAAAAGGAGATAATGGTCAAATTGAGGATAAGAAGAGCAAGCGAAAAACTAAAAAAAACTCAAGTAAAACTGAAGATACGGAGAAACCAAAGAACGCAAAGGAAGAGTTGTGATTTAGTCAATTAAATTTGGATGCAAATTGCGCACTTTTCCGTACTGTAAGAATCTCCGTGATGTTCCATTTTTTACTACAATTCTCTCTGAAATCGTGCCATAATTTTAAATAAAGCCTTTAAATTATAAAAAAGAGTACTTTCTTAACTCTCGCTAGATTCAAGAGAAAATTTCAAGTACTCTTTCAATGAACTATTTGAACCATCACAAGTCGAAATGTACCAATAATACAAATATTGATACACGCGTCCTAAGCTATGACCCAAGACAGAATTTTGTGTAAATTAAAAAATAAATAAATCTTTGTGAAATCTTCAAAATATTTCACAAAGATTTCAAGAGATTGCATAGAAACTTTAACTTATACTAAATCTTCCATCAATAAAAGAATTTACGAAAATGTCAAAAATCCGATAGGCTGTCAGGCTTAACGTGCTTCAAATGACTCGAGTTTAAAAAGTGGCAACTTACGGCTACCCAAATTTTTCTGGAAAATGTTCGTCTTTTTAATTGAAGATAAAGTGTTTTTTGCGCCAGAAACCAGTAACTAGAATAGAGACGTCAAGTCTCAGATAGAAAGAACATAAGTGGCATTGTTTTTATTAGTTTTTTAGGATTTCGTAGAAAACCTAGCCTAAACGCAAAAACTATTTGGTCTGTCGACTTCATTTTTCGCACGAAGATGTGTTTCACGTGTCTAATGTGAGGAAAAATAATGAGTTGATATGCAGAAACATAACAATTTAGGCCTTTTGATCCAAAAATGCTCAAATTTGACTCATAACTTTACGAACTGATTTTTGAAATTCTGTTTCAAAAATATTGTTTTTTTTTTAATTTTCAAAAATTACATTTCTTCAAATAACGCTTAAACTATGGGTGGGGTGTTGTTTCTATGTGAACTCAGCTAGAATCCTGTTAATATGAATGCTTGCCTTGGACATAATATGTATATACGACACATATATCTGATAGAATATTGGGATCTGAAATCTTGGGTGCGCTAGAGTCGTGACCACGAAGTACTACAAGGAGACCGCACGCCATGTATTTCACCTGGCGCCATTTCGCGATCGCCTGTCCTCCGATTTTCTCAATAGCGAGATTTCTTCCTAGATGAGAGCGCCTCTTCAGAGAAAATTTGTAACTAAATTGTCATCTGCTACTATAGGAATCGTAATTCCTCAATTTGCCACTTGAGGCGCTGTCATCTGGGAAGAAATAAAAATCCGAGGACAGGCGATCGCGATTGTGGGCTGTTTTCCACCATCTACGCCACAGGCGTGCGGTCTCCTTGTAGTACTTCGTGGTCGTGACCTCACGAAAACAGGTAGAATTTTTAAGATCGTATACAGTGAAAAAAACAAGTTTCCTTTTAAAACTGTTTTTTTTTTTTCAAGAAAACAATTATTTTACTATGTCATGTATATTGCAACACATTATAAGCTTTAATGAATTAATGCATATAGCAAAAGTTCATTTAAAATATGCAAAAAATATGAATTATAGACGATCAGAAATGAAATACGAATTCTAACCTAAGTTTTAGGTTCGAATTTTTAGATAGTGAATATTTCATGTGTAAATTGATAAAAATAAATTTAAGATTATTTTTGTGTTAGGATAACTTAATTGCAGGTTGTAATGTATTAAAGCTTACATAAAATACAAAAATATTTTTTTTTTTTATAAAAGCAGTTTTAACATAGAACGTGTTTTTTCACTCTATACGATGAAAATTCCACATGTAATACTTACTTTCCGATAAGTCTTAATTGTTTGTATTGACTAATCGTTTCAAAGTATGCAACAAATAACATTGTTATAAAGCACAAATTCAAATGCATCTTAAAAATTCCACTTGGTTTTGCGAGTTAACATTTTGGCCGTATTGTACAAATTGATGGCGTATTGCAGCGTAGCATTCTTAATTTTTTAGTTTTCTTTTCTCTAGAAACGAGCACTTACTGTAAGTCTAGTACCCTGTAATTGGTTTTGGCTGTTGGGTATGTCAGTAAATAAAAAATAAGTTTAAACAAAATTTGTAATTGTTTAAAAAAGTACATACACATCTGATTATTATTTTGAGCCTGTTTTTTAAACGAGGTATGATTGTACTGTTGTTGCTTAAAAACGAATAGGTTAAAATTATTTTCAAGTCCTTTACATTCATCCTTATTTTGGTTTGCACTTAAACTACATTCCCTTAAGTACAACTTACATTCTATTGCAAATTTGCTTGGATTTGACGTTCATCTAATATCGAGACAAAATTTTGAATATTTCGAAATTGGAGATTAAGACCCAAATTCTGGATTTTGAGGAAATTAAACGTCACTAAAATTCCTATCTGGATTAATTCACCCTATACGAATAGTTCAGGCATTATTTGAAAAAAAAAAAACGTTTTTGAACAAAAACTAAAAAAGACTTTTGAACAAAAACTAAAAAAGACAATGTCACTACCCTCGTGAAAAGAAAAACCAACTTAAGACTACGGATACTGTCTTAAACCTGTATTTTTTGGTCCCCATAAGACTACGGTCCTTTTGCAGATATAGGCTGAAGGATACATATACAAGAAAAAGACTAAACCTTGTATGAAACTATAGTCTGGAAATGGTATTAAATAGGCATTTATTTTCTACCTGAGGATCATAATCAAGTGACTTCTTACCCGTTACCAATTAGAAAGTAACTTTTTCCCGTATCTTATGTGTTAGAGCACAGACTATGAGATCCAAATAAACACTCGGGGTTTATTGTTGAATTAAAGATAATATGTACTTTAGATTAACTGGTTAAAATATTAAACTCAGAACTTGAGTACAGTTTTCCAGTGCCTCGTCTCTCGAACAACTAAAGTCGGATTCAAAAGTCCTGACACCTGGCTTTGAAGCTTTATTACTCTGCGAGAAAAAAATGCAGAGTGTTGAGTCAAAAACAGAAATATTCTTCAAGATTATAGGTGTAAAACGATGTCAGCTTGATTTTCGTCAACATTTTTTTGACTTTCCTGTGAGACAAAATGTGTGAAAAACCAGGAGAAATGATCCTCAACTTTCACTACGTCGACTTTGAAGTCCTCCACACGTTCAAAAATTGGTACCAGAAATTTGAAAAAAATTCATGAGTATTCAGTAACATGTACTTAACAAATGGCAATTTGTTTTACTTCAATTTAATGAGTATTTTAATTATTAGAGCTAAAAATGTAAGACATAATTATCTCGGCTCTGGATAGAGATTTCAAGCTAAACTCAAGCTTAAAAGAAGCTTCTTGATTCAGTGGTTGCATCTCAAAAGTTGAATGGTTAATAAAAATGATGAATGTCTGAATTAAAAGCGTCGGAATAATTACGATCTTAATGAGTTTCAATACTGGAAAACTCGTATTGAAAAAACGTCCCTTCTCAGCATTGTCCAATTTAACCGTGAAAGAGATCCCTTCTGAAAT
>CAKNWT010080628.1:0-11064 GCA_932066315.1 Andricus coriarius | reverse complement strand
ACATCCGCGAAGAAAGGCACCTAACGCGGTGTAGCTTAATTATACAGGAGGACCTCGTAAATTAATTATTATGAAGCCAGTCTTCATTCACGAAATGACGAATCGTGCTTTCCCGTGTTCGCTTGCGCGACGATGACTGAGGTGTTCTATGGCACACTCACACACAGTCAAGGAAATTATACTTGCCGAAATACAATAGACTGCGAATAAAATGAATCAGTCGGAAGAGTGAGTTTTCATAAAATTAAAATGTAAGAATCGATATTCTATTCATGAAAAGAATTAATTAAAAGCGTTGAGAATAAATAAACTAAGAGATAATGTCGTGTATTTAGAAGGGTTTTGGTCGGCTGTGTGACTACGGTGCTTGCGGAGATAGTTATGGTGGTCGTGGATGTGTTTGTGATCGAGTGGCATTGATTAAATAAAGTCGCGGGGCTCGCATTTGATAACTGAGTACCACTGTGATATATATTTCACAGGCCTGTTGAGTGAAGGAAAGACGGTTTACTCCCACACATCCGTTCTAAAACCATCAGAAACGCATTTAGTGTGTTTTGCTGGAACAACAATCACTTCAAAAGTTAAGTTATGCATTTGGATTGAGAATCAAGAGATAAAGCATCCAAGAGCTTGAAGAAAAAAGAACAGTTTTGTGGAATTCATTTTCCAGGAGACAATCAACAATTAGTTAAGATGTTAACAAATACGTTAAGTCGCCTATCCTAAGTTTACCTGGGAAACTGTTTCTACCACTTTTCGCCGGATAGACTCCTAATTAAGTATCCGGGAACCGTAACAAGGCAGAAAAAAACCTGGTTAATTGCGAGACACTATTCCAAAAGAACAAGATCAATTAATTGAGTAAATCCAAAACAGAAACCCGAACGTGCAACATGAAACGATCCAGTAGAATGTAGGCAGAGGCATCGCCACAGGCAGTTTTATTGCGTCGCTTGATTTTCCAAAACGCATGCGCGCTGGACTGATTCAAGCAGTCAGACGCGGCTCAACCTGCCCTGGTCCCTCAACTTGAAACAATCCGACCGAAATGTTAAAGTGTGTGTGTATTTTATGTTCAGGCACTAAAGTTAAAGAGCGCGAACCATTGACGAGTACTGAAAAAGTACACAAGTCGAAAAAGTGCCTCTCCCCTTTGACGCATACGACATTTTTTATAAGAAATGGATGATTTCAGACATTTTTCGAAATAAAGTTATGACTTCAGTCCACATTAGATTTTAAATAAGGAAGCATACATTTTTGTTAACTTATTCCAAATTATCAAAAATTCAATTAAAAAATTGCCGGAAACTGTTGGTAATTTACGGTTATTTTAGAGGTGATATATGGTAACTTACCATGAATTTCCCAAAATTCAATTTAAAAACGTCTATAAATTTGCGGAAATTTATGGAAATTTTTGGTCATTATGGTCATTTTACAGTTATATTTGGTAACTTTCCATGAATAACCGCAAGATTCTATTAACTGAAAACAAAATTTCCTCACAGTTTTTACTGTGAGTGGGCTGATAATCGTAAAATGCGAGCTCATAGATGTATAATTTTCATTATTCACCTCTGACATCACTTTTCAGTCCCTAGGGAGTAAAAAATAGGGCTTTAGCACCGCTTCATAGGAGTCGAAAAGGACCACACCTACCCGGTAAGAAGGCTTGCATTCAAAGATATTTAAAATTTCAATACCTAGAAATGTCGTTTCTGTCGTTTTTTGAATCCCCGATTGGGCAGAGAAAATATTTAGATTCCAATCCCCTTCAAAACCGATCGGAGCTTTCAAACTTATCCTGAAATAAATTAAAAACACCATTTTCGTTTAACGTATTAAGAGGCGTTTCAATAGCATAAAATTTGCAAAATCTGGTAGGATTGAACATAAGAATACATAACTTTATCACAAAACTCCCGCTTTATACAAATGTGATCAATTAAAAAAATATGAAATCATGATAGAAAAATTTTTAAAATTAGTTTTCATTACAGCTTCCTGTGCAGCAATCAATCTTGACAACGTAAAATGACCAATACTGTTTTTTAAATGCTTTTAACCTCATTAGTATTCGAAAAATAGTAAATAAGAAGAGCGAAAGGCGCAAATTTGAAAGGGATTAAAAATTATCTATTTCCTGGTTCATTTGAGGTATACAAAAGTATTCAGAAAAATATTTTCGCCACTGGGTACAGAAAGGGATTGATTTAAAGAGATAACTTCCACTGCTATGGGGATTCAAAACGCGAGCACAAAAACGGTATCGAAACGAATTTAATACTGTTTTAAATGCAAGCCTTTCAACCGGGCATGCTGGTGGTAATGTAGGAGCCCACCAAACAGAAACTACCGCTGGTAGTTGTTTGGCCAATGCGTGAGGTAAGAAAAAAAGATCACCACCATAACGTTTAGCAGTATGGAGACAAATTTGGACAAGCGACAGAACTCTGCTTTGCAAAAACAATTGAACGTGCTTTCCTCTGACCTACTCTCAACGTATATCCCCTCTATCTCTCCAAATCACTGCATTATGCCGAACCTCTCGAGGAAGATAAATTCTACTTTAGAGTTTGTCGCGTTACACACAAAACGGGCCTGTAAATGAGATCCGCTTCACAGATGACGTTGTAAAGTGCAACATCTCGGGAGGTGAATCCAGCTGGCATGGGTGTATTTGTGTGTGTGTGTGTGTGTGTGTGGGGGGGGATTAGATATGTAGAAATGTATCAAATCACTACTTTTCAAGATCTTTTCATATATAAAGATATCGTGGGAATTTAACAGTATGAAAATCCAGGGGGAGGGGGTGAAAGGGGATTCAACTTAAATTTGATACAATATTGTGTTTTGATCGGAAATATGTATGTATTAAGAAGTTGCGAGTCGATGGGATATGTTGAAGTGTGTCATATTGGTATACAAGATTTGACTCTGACATACATACCCACAAAGCAAGTGAAATAAAAACTTTTAAAACTCAATCCTTTCAGGCAGATGAGAGAAGGTTCTCTTTAGATAAAAAATATGAAGCAATAACGATGTAATAAAGTTTACTAACATCGCAGAATCAGACATTTCAGAGGTTTTGAAAAGGAGAAGGAACTGGAAAGGTCGTGTCCGGACATGGTGCGCAATTTCCGGTATAAGTACCTGGCAAGCGTGCATACTGCGTTGACAAGATCTTTTTAGAAGATCATGGACCATATATATGTCATGCCAATCTTCATGTTAACCCTTATACTGTACATCGATGACCTGAAACTATATGCTAATTCAAACAAGAAGCTGCAGCATACGATGGATAAGAAAAATCTAATGACTGCCTTCTCTACAAGACTCAGATCGGTTCAGAAGAGTACTCAGAACTCGGCCAAAAAAACTACCTATGCCACCCCTGTCCTCACGTACTCTTTTGGGCTCATTATTGTGGCCGAACACCGCGACCTTGAAATGATAAACAGAACAGTCCGCGTTGATATGATCAACCATCGAATTCACTACAGCAATTCGGCGATTGAAAGGGTGGTTCTACTGTGACCTAGAGGTGTTAGGGGCATTGTAGAAGTTAAGCAACTTTGTGACTAACATGTTATATATCTTTATCTGTAGATGGTTTAGCCTCCGTTTTTTACGCAGGAGGTTAAACAATTAAATTAAGTCTTGACTTATTGTATATGAAACTCAAATTATGATGTTATACGGCTCAGTAATCTTATATTAACAAATGTTTATATTACTAAGCAGTTATTTCAACCTTGAAAAACACACAAAGCCGTCTCGAAACGTCGGATTTTATGGATTTTGATACTTTCATTTATTTTTTAAATAAAAGTTTTATATTTATGTAGAACGGATTAACAACAAAATTTTTCCTTTTCTTTCCTTTGAGAAATTACGTACAAGAAAAGTTTTAGTTGCGAGTTTACCTCAACAGCAAGAGAGATGTTGCGCTTTACAATACCATCAGTAAAGCGAATCTCGATTAAGCTTTGAGTTTTCCTTTAAATTACTCATAATTATCAGAAAGATGCGTTCTGAAAAGAAACATTAAGTTCAACCACTTTTAGGTTGATGAACATTCAGGCTCACACGCTTAAAAATGAAATGTAGTATTTACTTATCAAGAAATGTAAAGTGTTTCCTGTAACAGTAACAGAAAAACCTGTTCTTAATGAGGGGGTGAAAATTTCGAAATCACTTAGCATTTCGTAAATCTGACAATGAAATTAAGGCGAAATTAACGGTAATCCCTTAGTGAAATAAACCTATATTTCATCGTATTAAATACAGTAAAGATATGATAATGATATGTAAAATCCACTTAACCGAGATTACAATAGTGGGGCAGTGCACATTACAGAAGGATCGGTACATTCTACCGATCCGATTGGCTTGCCTAGCTCGCCCCTAAAGTCGTAACAACAAACTCTCCGCGCGAATCACCAGATGAATTATGGCGCAATCCGCAATCGCTGGATTGCATCACCAAAAAGCATTTTATTTTGAAATCTCTGTGGGAGGCGTCACATTACTCCATATTCCCACTCAGCAATAAAGCGTTTTTTAATAGATAACATCTTTTTGTACGGCAAAACTTATTCCTAGATTGCTTATAGTTGAGTGTTTATTGGAGCGAAACGTGTTTGTGTTCTGCGACTGTTGCAGCTGACTTGTATCGACATGAGGTAAATGCGAGAGATTTTGTTGTGTTATGACGATTCCTGACTTTTTTTTAGTAGGGATATAGCATCAATAATCCTCCTCCTGGATACATTTTTCAACCAAATCGCGTAAATTAGGATTCTCCATGGCAGCTGCTACTCTTTCCTTGTCATTGATCTGTTTGTTTACTGAAAAATAAATAATATTACACAATTTGTATTTTCTTAAATATAGTGGCGGCATCTGCTCTGAGTTTGGGAAATATAACCTTATTGGTGATTACTGGGGTCTTGGCCATGTGTGGGACTCCCTTTAGCGCTATAGAGCGCAAGGTTTCTAAAATTGTTTATTCTTCGCGGCCAGAATACGTGTGCCCTCCAGCGCCAAAAGTGAGTGGCAACATTTGCTCTGAGTTTGGGGTATGTGAGGTAATTGCCGGATATATGGGATATTTATAAGAAACAAAATATTTAAAAATGTTTGGTTAAACAAGAAACTTTCAACATTTATAAACACAGTTACATAAATTTTAGAGTTTTAGAGTTGTTTTTCAAACGATTTTTTGCAACACCCATCTTGAAAGTTGGAATTCACATGCCTCCCCTATTGAAAAATCCCATGTAGGAAAGTATGTAAGAAACTGTAAGGAAAATTATATAGTAATTTGAAACCGGATCTTATATTGTTTCCCATATGGTCTCCTATCTGGGTTCCCATATGGCTTCCTATATAGTTTCTCATGTCCAATTTCTTGTATTCAATGATTGTTTTTAGAATTGTAAAATATTAAAATATCAAAGTTGAACCTTAAGCGATTGGAAAGGGCATATTACAAATTATTATTAAAAGAAACTGAAATTCGATTTTTTATTACACCTCCACGAAAAATTCGATGTTTCGCTGTATGTAAAGTGGCCAATTTCAGGGCGGTAAATTAATTGAGAAAAAAGTAGAGGAAGCGTGAAAAAAGACAGAAGATTGATGGAGGTGAAAGGCTTCCAAACCTTAAATTCCCTGCTCCGAAGTTGGATAAAGTGAATTTAGATTAGCTGCAGTGAATTTTAGGTTAGCTGCAGTGGTTTGGCATGAGCGTGCCATCTAGCGGGAGAAACCGGCAGTGGCGAGCAATGACAGTTCATGTTATGAGATGCAGGCCGGTTCAAAAAACTGAAATCATGAAAGCGTCGCGTGATTTAATTGTAATTAGCAGAAATAGTTTATTCATATAATTTCAAGAAAGTGAAAAAAACATTTATGAAAATTGGTTCATATTTGCAGCAATATTCGAAACTTTAAAGTGCACACGATAGTATGCCAAGCTGCACGGCGCTATGGGAGGAAACGAATTTTGTTTTTGTTTAAAAGGTCTACAGATTTAATTTTGCCCCAATCCGCAATTATTATTTTTTTAATTGAAGAGCGCTAAATTTTCAAGAGCACCTTAGTCAGAGATGAAAATCATTTTGAATCGACGCAAGAGTACTCCCAGAATGCAAATAATTTGATTATTGTCAGTTTTAACTGTTATAAACAAATGTCATTAACAAACAGCCACATAGTGTAATTTTTGTTGAAAAGAAAAATTGTTTTCGTATGAATATGCTTTAAATTATAGTGAGAGTGGCTGTTAATCACAATTTTTATGAAACATCAACAATTGTAAACAATTTTTTGCAAAAATTTGGAATTTTGTTTCTTCCTTCATTATTTGAAATTATGTAGATATTCGGAAAAGTGATATATGTTTGATTATGTGTGTTTAAAGACAACAGTTGTTGATTTTGTAAGCAAGTTGAAGAAGTAAATATAAAACTTTGTCCTGAAAAAAACATTTTTTCTGGCACTGAAACTGCTTCGAATGTTTGTGAGAGAGATTTGCAGTAACTGCTTCTATGTAAAATTCACAAG
Source organism: Andricus coriarius (assembly GCA_932066315.1). Lineage (NCBI taxonomy): Eukaryota > Metazoa > Arthropoda > Insecta > Hymenoptera > Cynipidae > Andricus > Andricus coriarius. Next base: position 4,482 of record CAKNWT010080628.1, on the reverse strand, counting down.
AACAGTTGTTATTATTTAATTTTAAATATTACGATTCGTATGTATTTAACAATATTGTAATTTTTATTGAAAAAGGTTTGTTCTTCTCTGGAAACAGTTTGAATTATCGCGAGAGTTGTTGTCAGTAACAATTTCTATAAAACATTATACGCAATTTGTATAGAAAATTGTGGAATTTGTGCTATTTCAATTTCGGATTTTCCTTTATCATTTGCATTGATGAAGATATTATTGAAAATAACACAGGTTCAATTATATTTGTTAAAATACAAATCCTAATCAAATGAAATAAGTAAATATAAAACTGTGGCCCTTTCGGCCTGCAAAATACTTTTTGTTACACTGAAATTGCAATGGAAAAATCTGGATTTTCTCATACTTCAAGTAAACATATAATAAATAAACAAATGAAAATGCAACAATCTCTGACTAAGGTTATTATTATAATTAATAATATAATAATAATATATACAATATAATAAATGAGTTTATGTATATTAATTATATATAATATATATAACATCTTGGAAATTCAGCGCTCTTCAATTAAAAAAATATATAATTGCGGATTGGGGCAAAACTAAAGTCTGTAGACCTTTTGAACGAAAAAAATGCATTTCCTCCCATAGCGTCGTGCATCTTGGCATATTATCGTGTGCACTTGAACATTTCGATTATTACTGCAAATATTAACCGATTTTCATGAATCTTTTTTTCACTTTCTTGAAATTATATGAATAAACTATTTCTGCTAATTAAAATTGAATCACGCGACGCTTTCATAATTTCAGTTTTTTGAACCGGCCTGTATCTCATAACAATGAAAGGGTGATTTGGTTCGGTTAATTCGATGCGCTCCCGAGTCTCCACTCCAGCTCCGGGGAGTCTGTCTCGTAAATTTGACGGGGGTCCATTGCCTAGGCGTCGGAAATACACACTCAGCTAGTACTGAGAATCACTGCATTTTTTTCTATTGTTCTTTTCTTTTTGTTTATAACGTAAAATATAAACATTTTTTCAAAAACCCGAGCCTTCACAACAAAAGAGACCAATATGTAGATGAGGTATGCAAAATATCAGACAAATATATTCAACCGGGCGGCCGGAAAAAAAAAGTTATTCGTTTAAAATTTCAATCTCAGAATTAACCCTTTCTGCACACTACTTGAAATTTTCCATTCGATTGACATCGAAAAAAATGTGCAAACACACAGAAAGAAATTTAGGACAGCTGTTGCGTTCGGTGTAGTAGGGCAACACAACCACGATTTTAACGCGACAGCAGCGTCATTCTTCGATCAGCGGCGGCGTTAAAATTTCTATGCTTGAAATGAAGAAGAGAAACCCTATTAAAATCGAAAGTTTTCACGAAATTGGAGTCTTCCTATATATCAATAGTTATATATAAGTACATTTACGCGAGGCCGTGCAAGTGTGTCAACCGCATCCTCAGAAAATAACGCAACCGTCTTACTCAGTTCTGGGTCTGTTGTTGTCTCAAAAGTTTGGCACGTCATTCGCCCCTCTGTCGGATCGAAGCGTTCTCAAAATAAGAGAGTAGACGTCTTGAACGCAGGGCGCGCTGGCGCCCGTGTGTTCAGCTCAGTAGTAGTACGTATAAGTACCGCAGTCACCCAAAATTCCTTTCCGTGCAGGAAAAATCTACATAGCCTTCTCAGTTTTTATCACAAAATCCATTCTCCAAACATCCATGGGGTCGCCTCTTATGATACGTACTCATTACGTTTTTCTGTGTTATTACTGATTCAAAGATCAGAATAAAGTCAGGATCACTTTACTTAATCAGGAGGGACTCGTTAAAACAATAAATGTAGACGACTCTTCTACTGTCTTTTGTAGTTTATGGTGATGGTTTAATTACAGGCGTTGCCGTCACTTAATATGACGGGTCGTCGCCTGCGAGTGAGCGGACTAAGTTTTTACGTACATTTTTTGCACGTAGTGGTAGGGGCGGAAGCTACTGCCGTAAGAGTATATGAGGCACTGACGGCGCCCTGGCTGTAACTGAATTCTATTTCGTAATCGAGGGTGGAGAATGACGCTCTAGGCATGATAGGGGCGTGCAGGATAACTGGGGATGGTACTACTCTACAATAATCCTGAGAAGGCCCGTTAATTCGGGGGAGGGCTCGTTCCCGATCGCCCGTTACGTGTGTCCACTGGTGGGGAATAATCCAGAAATATCCACGGTCCTGGGGAATAGACTCGTAGAGTGAGTAAGGCGCCGTCGGACGGTGCCGGTTCACTTGCGGTAAAAAATGGACAACACGGTTGCATCTGGTTTGCGTGACCACTCTGGCCTGCTGTCTGTCGAGAGAGGAGGTAGAACGCCAAGTGGGGAAGGAACAGCAGCTCGCATTAGAGCTGGGGACATGATCCAACAAACTATGGTCCCGCCACGCGCAAGTAAAAAAAAGTCAACCAATCAGACGGCTCCCTAGTTAGACCCGACGACCCTTCCATTTTGGATTGGGTTCACACAACTTTGAATTTGACTGGCAGTTGGCTTCGCGTTGCTTTCGCGCCAGTGCAGCGGGTATGGTGGGAGTACTCGGGTTGCGCGAAGTCGAACGTATTTGCGCATCGGATTGGCGGGACCATAGTTTGTTGGATCATGAGCTGGGGATTAGGTTCAGTGGTGATTCGGGCCTTCAGGGTGATTTCGGAGTTATCCTAGGTTGTGGCTTCGACTTTCGTCAATACGGGAGTAATTGTTTTCGTAGCCATGACGGGATTCTTTTGGGTGATGTCGATCTTCTAAGACACAGGAGTGACTCTCTCTATGGGGAAGATGAAATCCTATGTTGCGATGAGTTCTCCTGCCGAAACGGGAGTAATCCTCCCTGTAATGGGGATCTGTTCGGATGCTGCTGTAAACGGGGCATGCAAGCGATGGGTAACAGAGATTTAAAATAAAGAGAAAGATAGGTGAAGTGAAACTGAAAAGTTTATTCAGGGTTCACGTCGAGGTGTACACTTTCCCGCTCCAAGTATATTTGAACGAATAGCTCAGGTGGCGGCAAGCCACCTACGGCGCTAATGAGTGGGGGTATCACAGTATTGGTCCACACTTTTGTACCGCGTAAAAGTTTACGAGTGAAGGTCTGTTCGTCGAAGTTCCTAGGTGGAGGTTTGATTGGCGTGGAATGAACACCGGAGCTTTGCTTGCGCTTTTGGTTGCTAGGGAGACTTCAACTTTTTACTAAGTGGCGCGACTCAGTTTTTTAAGTTGAATGACAAGTAAGGTTAGAACACGTTGGCAACGAAAGAAAGAATCTTGGATGTTTTCCCAATGTGATTTATGAGTATAAATATATAACTTATAACCATAAATATAATTTAGCAGACATCAATATGATTAAATTTTGAATAAAGAAGCATGAACTTTATGTTAACTTATTCCAAATGAAAGTATGGGAAATAACCATAAATTACCCAATATTCATTTCTTTAAATTTTCATAAATTTCCGGAAATTTATGAAAATTTACGGTCTTTTATGGTAATTTTACGGCAAATGTGGTAAATTACCATAAATTACCCAAAATTCATTTTTTTAAATTTGCATGAATTTCCGAAAATTTATGCAAATTTCCAGTCATTTATGGCAATTTTACCGGTAAATACGGTAAATTACCATAATTTCCCAATATTTATTTTTAAAAATTGCCATAAATTTCCGGAAATTTATGCAAAATTTTGGTTATTTTACCGGTTAATGAAAAAAATTTCGATAAGTTAAGGTAATTTGATCAGTTATATATGGTAACTTTCCATAAATAACCGCAAAATTCTATGATCTGCAACCAAAATTTCCTCAGTTTTTACGGTGAATGGTCTGATAATAGTAAAATGCGAACTCATAGACTTATAATTTTCATTGTTCACCTCTGACGTCACTTTTCAGTCCCTAGGGAGTAAAATGTACTTTTCAGTCCCTAGGGAGTAAAATGTACTTTTTACTCCCTAGGGAGTAAAAAGTAGAGCTTTAGCCCCGCTTCATAGGCATCGAGAAGGGCTGAAATCATGCATGCGTTATACAAAATTTATTTTAAAAAATTCTTCAGTATATCAGTTTGTTGTACAAAAAAATTATTTTGTCTTTAAATTATCTTGATTTATTATGAGAATGGTATTAGATACGAAAAATGGTCAGAATTTGACATAGACTTCATATGTTAGACAATTTTTATCTTAACTCCATTTGTTCTGTACCCTAGCGTTACAAAGATTTTTTTTACCGTTGGAAAGCTTACTTAATTTCGCGTCGATTGAGCATGTGAGAAAGATCGACTTATTGCCCGCTTTTTTATCAATTTTTAATTCTCAACTTCCACTCTGCAATATTTGGGGAAGTTAATTGCAAAAATTTAAATCTCGCCTAATAAAAGTCTAAAACCTCTTCAAAATGAGACAAAGAAAGTAATAAAATATTAAATGGTTCTCGAATTATCATAAAAAA
>CAKNWT010080627.1:0-10471 GCA_932066315.1 Andricus coriarius | reverse complement strand
TCTGGAAAGAATAAGATTCAGGCGACCAATATGCTGGCCGTTCCTACACTGCTCTACACGTTTGGCGCAGTAAAATGGAACGTCGATGAGTTGAAGCACCTCGACCGAAGCACGCGCAAGATGATGACAATCCATCGAAGTCACCATCCTAGATCTTCTGTACCTCGAATATACCTACCTCGAGATAAAGGGGGTAGAGGCTTGCTAAGCTTGGAGTGCCTTCATCGAAGAACGGTTCTGGCTACAGCCTGCTCAGTTCTAAATAGCACAGATTCTCTTATGCGACTCGTACATCAACATGAAGCCAACAATGTTGCGGCGTTTCTATACCGTGCCGCAAATAGGGCCGCAGAGGAACTTGGCCTCCCATTTGATTCCAGCGACACTACACATGGCCTAGCATCACTAACACCATCGGTGCTCAAAAGTCGTGTAAAGGAAGCAGAACATACGCTTCTACTAAGAGAACATGTTGACAAGCCCCTTCATGGTAAATTCTACGACATCATAAGTAGAGAAGAGCTCTCGATGGGTCTTTCCAACATGTTTCTCAAGTCTGCTGGATTGAGATCGGAGACTGAGGGATTTCTTTTTGCCTGTCAAGACGGCGTTATAGACACCTTAGTTTACCGTGAGCGCATAATGAATATACCTGTAGGCAATACTAACTGCCGAGCGTGTAAGCAAGAGCCAGAAACACTTGGGCATGTTCTCAGTGGATGCTCAAAGTATGCACGTTACGGGTACATCGAGAGACACAATGCGGCTCTAAAAGTGTTATATTACCATCTTAGGCACTTCTATGATGTTGATCTCTTGCCCGTCTTGCCATATGCCCAGGGGGAACTCGAGTCTTTTGTGGAGAATGATCAGTGTAAGATCTACTGGAATTTCTCATTCTCCACCACTCAACGTATCAGTGCTACGAAGCCTGATATTGTCCTCCAAGATCTGAAGACCCAGATCATTTACGTGATTGAATTCTCAGCACCAGCCGATGGTAATATCACGGCAAAGGAGGAAGAAAAACGGGTGAAATATCAAGCACTTCTTTTCGAGCTTAGCAGGCTGTACCAAGGCTACAAAGTCCATCTTGTAGTTCTCATAATCGGCTGTCTTGGAGGTATGAAAGCTTCATTTCTTAGCCAACTCAACAAGATTCCGGCTTGCCAGCGTCAGGCTCATTCCATCGCAAACCGGATGCAAAAGGCTGTTCTTCTGGGATCACTTCATCTGGTCCGTCAACACTGTTCCTCATAACATTCTACAAAGCTTGGTAGCTCTAAAAAAGTATCCAGAGGTGAAACCTTCATCTCCAACTGTCCCGTCTGCCGCGTAAGGTCATCCGCGGCTAGAGACCTGACTCCAAGGAACAGTGTTGCACGATGTTATCTCGCGTAAATTTCCCGCTCTTGCTTACCTTCTAGGACAGAAGGAGCAGAAGTGGATGACGTAAACGTTCCAGTTGCGTCGGGATTGGTTGCTTTAAGGAACCATGATCGTAGCTTCCGGAGCCTACAACTTCTCATATGATAAAAATGTTAAGAAATGAGACATGACAATGAGAAAACTCAATAAAAGCGTGCAAAAGAAAATAAGTGCCTCTTTCTGTTTAGAAAAACTTCAAAAACAAAAATTTCCTCCCTTTCAGTTCTATAAGAATCATTTCAAGCTTGATAAAAATGTTTCAAATACCATACTTCCCATTCTTTCACTAAATAAAAATTTAAACCCAAAAAAGTTCCTCTTGCAATTGGGAAAAAAATTAATTACCAAAATTTATTTTAATTATGGTCGTTTGAAATTAATCATTTTCAATTTTTATTTAACATTACAATAAAAATTGTAACGTTAAAAGTTTAAATCTTGCCCTCTGAATGTTTTACTATTCAAGGCTTTCTATTTCAAACAATTCAGTTTCAAATTATTTAGTTTTGATTCTTTGATTTATTTGAATAGGATTTTAAATTGAATTAAAGCGTTCAATTACGAATATATATCAATTTTAAGTTATTTTAAACTTGGCAATTGTTTATAAAGTTTCAATCAGACATTTCAATTTGCTACATTATTAAGGCTTTCGTATTGAAAAAGTGGAATTTTCAACGATCAGATCTGTAAATTGTTTAATTTTGAACAGATTGAGAATCGTATTATAAAATAATTATTGTACAATTTTTAACACCCGAACTGCACTTCGGTTTTAAAAATCATAAATTAATCTCTCTTTACAGATGATCAACTTCAAACTTTTTTTACGAACAACTTTAAATTTCAAACGCTTTTATTATTAATTTTTTGTAGTTTTCAAAACTACTGAACTTAAAAACTTAAAAACTTAAAAAAAAGTTGAAGTTGAACTTGTAGAATTCCCTGTGAACAAATAAATTCACTATCATTTCTCAGTTTTTCATAGTCTCAAAAAATTCCCGGACATTTCACGGTATTCGGTCCAGCGGCTACCCCGTAAATGATGAGTTCACAGAGTTTCAGAAATAGATTATTGGGGAGATAAAATCCAGTGAATGATAGTGTTATTTGGCGAAAAATTTTATAAGATTATCTCCTTCGAAACTAAGACACTGGAAAAGTCATGATACATTGCCATATTTATTATTTTATTTTATTTTAATTACGGAAGAGTAGGGTCATACAGATAATGACGGAAATCGATACGTGATTTGAAGTTATATTGAATAATAATAATACGGTAAGTAACAAGTTCACGTTTTATGCCTTTGAAAGAGACTATGATTTGAAATTCGTGACTCTAACCTACAAATATAAAAATTGTCGTTTTAAAGGTCATAAATGTATTGCCATTCCTAATTTTCATTTTCTATTACAATATACTTCAAAGGTTTCTCTTTACTCAACCGCGCAATTTCAGGTTTTGTTCCCTTGAAAGAGACCAGCACGTAAACTTTGAGGTTATAACTTAAAAATATTAAAAGTTATTGTTATGAAGTTTTTTCCATTCCTAATTATAATTTCCCATTTCAAACATACGTCAAGCAATTCTCTTTATTTATTATAATCATTATTATTACATGAGTTGAACAATGACTCAATAAATACGATTTTTAATATTATTGATCAACGCCTGTTTTGAATTTTGGCGCCTTTGGTACCTATCGATAAAAAAAATATCTGTAAAAGGCATTTGCAGATATTTACACGCTGAATACGATTTTCAAGGAACAAAAGGTTATAACTAGTTTTTGCGGCATACTTCACTTTGCTTGATGAGAAAACATTGATTTATTGTCGATTATTTTTTATTACTTTTTATTCTACAATGTGCATATTATTGAAATAAACCAGCAGTAATATGACCCACACCATCCCCCATGTTATGGGGTACGCTGGCCGAAATTCAAGGCCAACGAAAGAATTGAATATCAAATAATGCCGTACTTAAAAAGCGGTTTTGAGTAATGATATATATATAACCTGATAATGTGAGCTTCTCACCAAAAAAATACAGACATCAAAATCACATTTCAATTATAATTTACAGGACATTTCATTTAAAGCCCAGCTCAGTACCTCATGGTCCCCTACTATAAACAATGAATGGACGGAAATCAGTTTGATGTGGATTCCGAACTTGATGAAAGAGTTTTAGGAATAGTGACTTTTGATTAAATTTAATGTATAGGAGTAAATAAAATACTTTTTGTAGTTCTTGTATGTTAGAATCCGTTTTTTAGAGTTTTTCTTGTTTTGAACACAGAAAGAAAAACAAGTATGATTCTCGCGTGCCTCAGATTCTATCGTATAAATTTTTTGTTTGTTTTTGTGATTCGTTCAAACATTTCAGCGGTGTTATTTTGCGTACTATAGTTTAACGGTAGCCGAGGTTGACACGTCTTTCTTTGCAGGCAATTCTCGTCCTGAGATCGTATTAAACCTTGCAAGCAATATCTTTGGTAGAAATAAGACTTATCATATTTCTGTAGTAGCTGTTGTCCGTATGACCGTTTTTACCTAATTTTGAAAGGGATACGCTGCGGCGAGGGTATGACTTTTTTTGAATTAATTTTAATGTATGCTCATAGAAGTGTGGCTATCCTAGTCGGTGAGCTCGGACATCGCGGCAAGAGGAAATTAATTTAAAGAACCTGATTTTATATTCGGTAGTCGGTTTTTTGTATTTCTCAGTACATAGCGTAATATCCTCATCGGGGGAAATAATGGTTCGTGAAGCGAATCAGGTGTTTCAATATCGCTTGTGAATTCAAAACAATTTTCTTTTTCTCGAAGAGAATATATGCTCTTATCTAGTTTACAAATATCACTTTTATCATGACGTTTTTCAGATTCAATTTGTGGTTTAATGGTTAAGTGTTGCTCCTGGTCACGTAAACTTAAAGTGTCGACTACGTCTTCTGTTTTTATTTTGCCGAAGGTATAATTAATTGTTGCATCTTTTATTTTTTCTTTAGGTTCCGATTTTTGATCTTCTTTAAATAGTTCTTCGCGGAGGATATTCACTTCGTTGTTTTGTTTTGTGCTTGACCCCGTTTCAGTTTCCACCATTGCATTCATAGATAACACGGGGCTGATTCTTTTTCCGAAAGTGTTTCATTATAATTATGGTCATTTGAAAATTCATTTTCCCCCTCCGATTCGTTTTCATCCACGACAGATTCGAGGAAACGATCATGTATATTTTCAGAGGATGACTTTTTATAGAACCTGTTTATATTTTGACATTGTTTACCATATTCGGACTCGGTAGTGTTTTTTACCTTCATTACGGCGATAAATACCGTCTTGCATGTTTCCGCGCGAAAATTGATCTGAATATTATATTTAGTGCAGAATTTGTTTAAATTTGTACAACCAAAATTAGAATTTGTGCAACACCGGAAGTACCTGATAACTCAAAAAAAAATTCGCCTTAATTTGTTCAAATTCGTGCACATAACTTCAACCTCTAAAAACTACATTCTATGCGGCAAACATCATGGCCGGGCCAGCGAAACGTTTGGTCGGCCCCGAGATTAACCAAAATTAACACCAAGATATTTGCCTTACAGGGGGTAGTTTTTAGGAGTTGAAGTTGCTTGCACAAATTTTAACAAATCAAGACGACAATAATACGCTCATATAAAGTTGATTTGGGATATTGTCGGGGCCAGCGAAACGGTTCGCTGGCCCGGCCATGGTTTTTGCCCCATAGGGGGTAGTTTTTAGGGTTTGAAGTAGGTTGCACAAATTTGAACAAATTAGGACAAAAATAATACACTCATACAAAGTTGATTTTGGATAATGTCGGGGCCAGCGAAACGTTTCGCTGGCCCGGCAATGGTGTTTTCTAGATAGGGGGTAGTTTTTAGGGGTTGAAGTTGGTTGCAAAAATTTCAACAAATCAAGACGAAAATAATACGCTGATATAAAGTTTATTTTTTATTATCTCGGGGACAGCGAAACGTTTCGCTGGCCCGGCCATGATGTTTGCCGCGTAGGGGGTAGTTTTTAGGGGTTGAAGTTAGTTGCACAAATTTGAACAAATTAGGACGAAAATAATAAGCTCATATAAAGTTAATTTTGGGTCATGTCGGGGCCAGCGAAACGTTTCGCTGGCCCGGCCATGGTATTTGCCGCATAGGGGGTAGTTTTTAGGGTTTCAAGTTGGTTGCAACAATTTGAACAAATTATGACAAAGGATTCAAAATTGACATTCTGGAAACTATAATAATTTCAAAATCGACAACAGGCCTTGAATTTATTCAATAGGCCGAAATCGATATTCAAATTAACTGAAAGCATTTAGAATGCATCGTTTTTTTTTAACTTGATTACTACGCTATCGAAGCAAATGTTGCACACTATGTGGTATATCTTGTATTACCCATGCCTGGCCAAAAGAACGCCCGTAGGTCTAGTCATCTTGGGAGTAAAAAAATTAGAGCAAGGTACAAACGCGCAATTGACCGCGTGTATGCAAACTCACAAGTAAACCTACGGAACTGTCAATTACCGATTTTGATGAAACTTTGCAAATTTGTAGAACTAGGGAAAATAATCGACACGTATTTTTTCATATTGGCTGAGAAACAATTATATGGGTACAAACTACCCGTCGTATATGAAGGGTGGTCTTCACGCTTCAACCGCAAGTCGGGTGATTCCAAAGGTGAGATGCTTTTGAGGGATTTTCGATGTCGCTGGATTTAAATCTGAGGTCAAAATGACGAAATTTAAGATGATGGATCCAATATGGCGTAACGTGAATACCACCCTTCATATACCTGGGGTAGTTTCTCCCCTTAGTATTGTTTATCAGCCAATATAAGAAAATACGTGTCGATTATTTTCCCTAGTTATACAAAATTTGCAAAACTCATCAAAATCGGCGAGTGACAGTTCCGTAGGCTTACTTGTCAGTGCGGGAAATTATAGTAGTACCAAGAGTCAATGAAACCCCGGTTCCCACTTCTTTGCCTATCGAAAAGCCGATGCAAAGTTTCGAGGAACTGTTGGAGGCTATGGAAAAATAGATAGAATCCGCTTAATGTCAAAAGTGCTGTACCCCCCAGTTTAATCAAATACTTAAAAACAAAAGCTTAGAAAATAAAATCAGTGTTTAGGAAAACAATAGATTGATCGAACTATTGAATTGAAGACTTTCGCCATCGAGTCGGGGTTTCAATTAAGCTAGTCAAAAATTTGCGCCCTCGTGGCGTGTAAACTTCTTTCTCGCGGCGGGTTTTTCTAGCTTGAACCTTTTTCGCCCTCGAAACGCAGTTCTCAGGGAAGCTATCTAGAAATCAAACCCAGCATTAGGTTGAATTCAATTAAAATTATTACTTGGAATTTTGAGGTCAGAATTTCATTTTAACAATGGCCCTCGAGGCGGGGTTCTTTAAAATTCATTCAAATACGGTGGGAATTAATTCTAATGATTTTCAAGAAGGAGTTGTAGAGTTAATTGTCGAAGATAGAGGTTGCGCTTTCAAAGAATAATTAAAAACGCTAGATTCTCTGAGGATACGACTGAAAAATATCTTGAGTTGATAAAATGGTAAAAGGGAAAGGTTGAAATTCAGTAATTAAAAAACGAACTGTCTTAGACTTCAGTAGCCAAAATGAACAGCTCACGAGCTGACATAGGTTTTCACACAAGTACGCGTGCTAATGGGCAAGATCCAAATGCGATTTCTAGCACAGATAACGTAGCGATTATTGTAGCTCAAGCAATCGCCGACACTATGTCAATCTAGCAGGCAGCCAGTAGCATTCCAATCCTCGATGGCAGAAATATTCCTGTACGAGATTTTATACAGGACATCGTGAACGCCGCAACATAGTTCCAGCAGCACGTGTGAAACCTTTCAAATATCATTACGAGGAAATCTGCCATTTGAAAATGAAAAGGAATGAATTGGTTAATAAATATTATGATCGCCATTAGATCGATCATCAGGGGATTGCCTGATGACCTCTTCTTATCAGTAGACGCAAGGGATCCCGAAACTCTGGAAGAGGCTTTTACATTCGCGAAGCGCGCGGAAGAAAGGAAACATGCGTAGACTCTTAATTAGATCAGAAGGATTCTGAAGAACAAAATTCTTCTTCCATGTCAGAAAAAGAAAGTCCGGTAAATACTGATATAAGGTAGGTAAACCGTCGCAATCTGTCAAAGAGGAATTTACACTCCTGTTCCTATCTAAGCGCAAAGTATCACTTGCTACCCCTTTGCCCGAAAAGGGCCCCGATGTACTAAATAAACTACTATAATAAAAGATTAAAAAAATAGCGAGTATGAATGAAGCCCTACGCAAAAAAGGAAAGAAAAACACCTATGCGGTTGCAACTGACCGAGGCAATAGTCTTACCGATAGCTCCTTCAATGTTCTCACCTCCGGTGCATATGAATTAATATTATCCTGATTAAGATTTGGTAATACTCTACGTGCCCAACTCCAAAACACCTGCAAGAGAACCCCCAAGCCCAACCAATTCCCCACCAACTTATCGTTCTTGTCCTCCCATCGACGAAGGAGACTTTAGTGCCCCTTCAATTATTTTTGACGTCCAAACGTGAGTATAGCCAAAATATTTTATTTGGAAAGGTGATCAATGATTTTATTTTATTTTTTTTATTTTGGACTAAAAATATGGGGCATAATTTCTCAAGTCTACCCACCTCGAAAATGAAAGTTGTCCGATCGGGCTAAAAATTGGCCCAATTGTAGTCCTATTAGATAGTACTCCTCACACCAAAAATTAATTAATTTTCATCATTATTTATCAAAGTGGAGGGGGTACAATTTTTGTTTTTTTTAAGAAAGGCCTTACTTTCAAACATTTTTAACTTTTTTCCTATTGCTTTAAACAAAATTTCACTACAAATGTTTCTTATAGATTTTTTCACAAACTTTCGGGTGGTCGTAACGATTTAAAAAAAAATCAAAATTTGACCCTAATTTTTGAAAATCAAAAATAAATTTGACTTTTTTCAAATTTCGACACTTTTTTTCTTCAGGATAGTTTCAAAAGAAAGCTGAGATTTTTTCCTATAAGATCTCCAATTTTCAGAGTGGCAAATTTAGTTTTCTTGGAGTAATAGAACGTTACGTAAACAAAATGCCATGATAGAGCGGCTGACGAGCGAACTCCCCTAGTGCGCTCACGCCGTGGATCTTTGTGCAATTCTTTAGTGCCACTTTTTTTAAGTTAAGTAATATTTTATGCTACTAAAAAACTTTTTTGTTTCAAAAAGTGAGGCACAAAGCAACTAATCTTAAACTCCGTGGTCTTGCCCACGACTTCCGTTTGAAATTCCGTGCACTATCAGAAGGAGCTAAAATTTGCAGTTCATGTAGATACCAACTCAAGAACTCAGCGGGAACATCATCCTTGAACTCTGGTGATATTTAAGAACCTTCCGGTAGAGATAGGGTAGATACTGAGGATCATGAAATGATATCTGCCGATGATGAAGATTAGCTATATGACAGCGAAAAAGATTTAGTTGTCTTAGGCACCAATCTGCAGTGTGAAAAAAAAATATCATAAAGCTGGTGTTAAAGTACTTGGTCAAATCATCGAAAAATGCAATGCCTCTAAAGATCTTCAAGAACAATTTGAACATTTTTCGCTTGCACCAAAATCTTGGGACGAAGAAAACTGATGCAGGTGTTCAATACATCAGACCGAAAAGCAAGAAATGACAAAAAATCAGTTTCAGAGCATGGAATTCTTACGCTTCCGAATCCAAAAAGAGGAAGAGCATTGACTCCTGAAACTAAAACTCTAGTGAAAAAGTTTTAGGAACGCGATGACGTAAGTCGAATGATGCCAGGGATAGACTTTGTGTATATCAAGAATGATGATGGAACTGGTTCACATGTTGAAGAAAGGTTACTACTGTGTAATGTCAACGAGTTATATGCTTAATTTACATCAGAACAGGCCTGAAGATCAGTATTTCAAAATTCACAAAAGTCAGACCTCGTCATTGTGTTCTAGCAGGAAACAGTGGTACTCATAATGTGTGCGTTCGCGTGCATCATGAGAATATCAAGTTGATAATGAATGAAATAAATATTCGACATTTAACCGAGGATGCTGACATGGCGATCAGAAATTAGCACGACTGTCTGGATGCTATTGTATGACCTAACTCTTCAAGTTCCTGTAATTTCGGAGTGTGTGAAAACTGTCCAGGTACTGCAAACTTGAAAGATAACATCAGGTCAAAGAAAATCCACTATTTCACTGATGGCGCAGGGCAACATTTTAAAAATAAGAGTAGCTTTGCTAATCTCCGAGCCCATGTAGAAGATTTTGGTATCCAAGTTGAATGGCATTTCCATGGTACATCTCACGGTCAGGGTGTACGTGACAGTATAGGAGCGAATATAGAGACAAGCAGCACGTTCGAGCTTAGAATGTTCTCCGAAACATCACATACTCACTCCCCATGTTTTGTTTCAGTGGGCAAATAGTAACTGTAAGGAAACCGAAGTTTTTTTCAGCAGCAAAGAAAATCATGCCTTAGCCACCGAGTTACTGAAAGCCAGATTTGAATAAGCTGTTACGATATCAGGTACATTACAGTACTACACTTTCATTCCCACTCAAGGTGGAAAACTTCAACTCAAAATGTTTTCATCCTCTGAGAAACACGACATCTTCTCGAATGGCCAAAAACATAATCCGCAAAAGAGGTCTGCAAAGAAAACAACTGTTGAAACTATAGCCAAAAAATCGATCAGAAAGACATAATATTACAATATAATATTACATAACTTAAAAAATTGGCACTAAAGCATTGCACAAAGATCCTCGGCGCGTGAACGCATCAGGGGAGATCGCGCGCCAGCCGCTCTATCATGGCATTTTGTTTACGTATCGTTCTATTACTCGAAGACAAATAAATTTGCCACTTTGAAAATTAGGGATCTTATAGGAAAAAATCTCAGCTTTCTTTTAAAACTATTTTAAAGAAAAAAAA
>CAKNWT010080615.1:0-25560 GCA_932066315.1 Andricus coriarius | reverse complement strand
AAGTATTTGCAGACATTAATGGTTTTGTAGAATTGTATATATTAAGAAAGCATGTGAGGTTAAGTTAATAACTTTTTGGCTTTTTCTCTTAAAATCCCCAAAATTGTGATTAGAGCCTAAAATAGCACGAAAAGAAAGGTAAGTATCAGAGATAAATATGCAGTAAGGCTGTTGATTAATTTAATAAATTAAAAATAATTGTCATTTATCATTATTTTGATTTTACAATATTTAAGATCAATTGAAAAATAAAATATAAATCATGAAAAATGAAACTGTAGAATCGGATAGTTTAAAACATTCCATAAGAATTCCTGAAAAACATCATCGTTAATATCACAAGACTTCATTACAATCATGTATTTAAAGACCTTTCTTTAAGGTGTCAATTTGTGAAAACAAAAATCCAGTGAAACCTTGTAATAGCCAAAGAACCCGAATAGTGAAATCGAGCCTCGGGGGAGCTCGGCCTGTTGCTCGTGCATTTTCGGCTGTACACGAGGGTAGCCGACGCATCGCGTAACAGAGCCGGCTCACCGACACGCTACGTTTGCATGTGTTTCTCCCACATGGGAGAGTGGTGGGGGCCGAAAATTCCCACGTTCTGGAGCCTCTGAACTGTGCACGTCGAAATTTAGACGCGCGCGGATAGGGGCCGGTGCACAGTTACGCCTGTGGCCAGCAACGTGCATAGATCCTCCTGTGGCTATCGACGTGCACAGTTGCTCTGTGCACAGTTGTCCGTCACGTGTATTTAAAAGTAAAACTTGACACTAAGGACTTATTTCCATCAGTAATTTCTCAAAACAAATCAAAACAGCCTTTGATACATTTTTTGAGGGTCCCAAAATAAAAGTAAAGTTTGTCGCATCCCTAACCCTTTCAAACGTCACGCGGAGGCGGCAGGGCACCCCTATGGCTGGTCAAAGGAATTATGCTGGTCACACCACTAACCCTTTCCACTATTAGATCCCACCCATACCCCTTTCCAATGTCTCTTGCTAGTTCAATATGTTTCATAAGCTTGGCTAGTCGTACCGAAATTTCGGGAGGACTAGTCCATCCCCTTTTCCAACTCTCCCAATTTTTCGAGACGACTAGATGCAGCCTTATTTTTAATGTTATATTTCACGATTAAAACAAAAACTACACGCCCTATAAAAAAATAGTGTATAAGTAATTCTCGATCTTCATCATTGGTTCTTAAATTTCGAATTAAAACATTGTTTGATTCCAACCAGGGACCGTAATAGTGGGACGCTTCCTCATTCATTTCTTTTTAACGAAAATTGGATGTGTAAAGTTTATTACAATTTTAACAGCGAAAAAAACATCATTTTATAATGCTGATAACGTTTACAGTGGTTTTAGGAAAGCAAGTGAAATCATGAATTCATTCTCAGTTTAATGCCAAATTCTTCTAAGGGTCGTTTTCGAGTGTTATAGGTGATTTTTGGAACAGCGATTGATGTTTTCGAACAGCTAGGAAATATTACAAAATGATGCAATACTTTTTCTTGCATT
Organism: Andricus coriarius; assembly: GCA_932066315.1. Classification (NCBI taxonomy): domain Eukaryota; kingdom Metazoa; phylum Arthropoda; class Insecta; order Hymenoptera; family Cynipidae; genus Andricus; species Andricus coriarius. Next base: position 24,036 of record CAKNWT010080615.1, on the reverse strand, counting down.
TTATCAGTATTTTCGGTTTAGGTGTAGTTTTCCAGTGTTAAGGGATAGCTTTGGAAAATTGATTTAGCGTTGGATAGCCTAAAAGGTGCCCTTAATTCTCATGGACTCACTTTTATGATTAGTGCATATTTATTTTTTAGGGTCGTTTTTTAGTGATAGGGGTTGATTTTGACAAATTGCGCCGGGGACATGCAAGAGCCCTAAATGAGCCTTCAATTCCTGTGAAAGAAAAAAGTTGATGGAACAAATACTTCTACCATGGTTCTGCTAGCCCTACGTAAAACTGGCAGTACCATGCATTTTTTTAATGCAGAGCCTAAAATTTGGCTTTCGGACACTAAATGAGCTCTAAATGAGTCCTTAATTCTGGCATAGGGCATACATTATTAGGGCATGGTGGTATTTCCAGGTTTATAAACCTTAACCCGTACCATATATGGTACGGCGAGCAGTGGTGCATGTAAAACGACTTATCCTGGTCTTTCACCTTTAAATCTCGCGCAAAACCGTTGTATACTGTTCAGAGAGATTACCCAAATAATTTTAGGCTACTGTTTAGTGCAAGTTTACCACCTTGAGCTGCGGAGGGTATTCCCCATTTCAGCTTTTGTTTGTGGAAAAAAAAATCTTGGGCGGATTCGGTTTAAATTAAGAGTGTTCGGATGTGATAATGATAAGTGATTTTCGCTTTTATTACAATAATAGCCCATTCTTATCTTGCATAGTTTAACGAATTCGAGCTCTATTTTTGGTTTCAAAACACGTGTGCTAAAACGCAATCCAATACCGATAACGACGACAACGACAGACAGACACCATTATCAAACCTGTTTGTCGGATGCAGATGTCTCGAAACGTGGAGATTTGAGGTCAGTTTTCGTATAAAACCAATACCTTACTTATTTTGATGAGAATGTGAAAATTTCTAAATATAAAGCTTCAATGAAAAATGATTTAACTCCTTATGTTTGCAATGAAATTCGTATAACACTTTTTACGTCTTTGATTTTGGATCAATGTGATGAACATTGAAACAAAGTGAAGAACTTGTGAGAAAAGTGTAAAAAGTCGGTTTGCCACGTTTTAATTAAAAAAATCGATTTTTTTCAAATAAGCGAAATAAAATTCGCACGATCCTAGACCTGTAACTTAAAAAAAAAATTATGTTTGAACAGAATTTTGATTGAAATATTAGTGTAGATCTATTTTAGGCGAATCAATTTTGACCCTTAACATTTTGTTGTGACCTGTTGATAATTTTTACATTCTAATGAGAGAAGGTATTAGATTTTCATAACATTTGACCCCCTCCCCCTCGTTTTGGTAAAATCTCCACGTTTTAATACCTTCGTCTGTAGATTTTTAGTTTGTTAGCACGATAACTTTCGGAAGAATTGACAGATTGGATTGGCCCTAAAATGAAGGTCAAGTTCGTTAACCAGCCATTTTGGATCAAAATTTGAAAAGTACATAGAATTTGAAAATTCTATGTAGGGCTATTCGTAGTATTCAAATAGACGAACAATTTATACGTTATAAAAAGAGTAAAGAGGAGAAAAACGTTGCTTTTTGAATACCCTACAATATTATCATAACAATTTTTTGAATTTTTTCGAAAAATCTAAAATTCCAATTTTGATCGCACAAAAAAAATAATAAAAAATTCCATTTTTCGGTCAAAACATACAAATTACGAAAAAAGATGAATAGAAAAAAATTATGCATTCGAAAAAGATCTACAAATTTGTTACAAATCATTTTTTGATAGGACACGTAGTTTTTGTTTCATTCGTAGAAAACAGCAATAACAATAGAAACATTAAATTTCTAGACAAATGACACAAGCTAGGAAAAAAATATATCGACAAAACTTGTTTGCCTGAAAAAGAGCTTCAAATTTTTTATTTATCATTTTTTGATAAAAAGCGTAGTTTTTGTTTTGATCGTGAAAAATAAAATGAAAAATAAAAGAATTACATTTTTGGACAAAGTACATAAGCTATGAAAAAAATTAATAAACAAAAGTTGCTCACCCATAAAAGAGCTACAAATTTCTCATCAATAATTTTTTATAGAAGGCGTAGTTCTTGTTTCAATTGTAAAAAATAGCATTAAAGATAAAAAATTAAATTTATGGAAAAACGACGCAAGGTACGTAAAAAAATGAAAAGACAAAAGTTGTTTAACCAAAAAAAAATCTACAAAGGTGTTATAAGCCTTCGTTATAAAAATACGTTAAACATAAAAAAATTCACTTTTTGGAAAAACGACACAAGCTTCAATAAATTTTTTCGCCTAAATTATATCTACAATTTTGCTTAGAACCACTTTACGGTAGGACGCGTATTTTTGGTTCAAATCGTAAAAAATAACATTGAAAATAAATCAATTCAATTTATGGAAAAACGACAGAAGTTGCAATAAAATGTATGATAACAAATTTTTTTTGTATAGGATGTGCACTTTTTTGATTATAAAAACAAGACAATTAAAATACGTCTGCTTAAATATTAATGCATATTATGAATTGTAATAATATGAATTTATTGAAATGATTAATTTTGCAGGGTAGCTGAGAATAAAATTTAATTCAAAATAAGCAACAAATATTAAAGTAATCATAATAAATAAAATTTGTACTTTATTTTGTGATATCTAAATAAGCAATTCCAGGCCGAGGTGCAGAAATAAATGTAATATACATTTGATATAATAGTTAGTTACAGTTGTCGATGCTTTGGCCCTTAATTTTAAAAGGTCTGTTCACAAATGAGAATGAAGTACAAAGACTTGAGAGTGTGGTTTGGTAAATAACAAATTTGTTTTAGATAAATAAAGAATTTTCCTTTTTATCTATTTTTTTTGTTGCATAGTCTGCATGAAAAACGGAATTTTTTATTCTAATAACATTTTTCACAATCAAAACAAAAACTGTGCATCTTATAAAAATATAGTCTTAGCAAAATTTATAGATCTTTTTGAGATGAATAATTTAGTTCGTTTTTTATTATCTCTTGTTTCGCATAGTTTGGCCGGAAAATAGAATAATTTATTTTTAATAACATTTCTCACAATTAGAACGAAAAATATGCGTCTCATCAAAAAAATTATCTCGACAAAATTTGACGTCGTTTTTAGATGAAGAATTTTGCTTCTTAAACATTTTTCCATATCTCATATAGTTTTGTTGAAAAATGGAATTTTTTATTTTTTAAAAAGCATTTTCGATGGATAAAACCAGAACCGTTGGTTAAAAATCGCTGGTGCACGAACTCGTCCTTTCCTTTCAGGCCTTAAAACAATGTGCTAAAGGAAAATACAATAGGGCCTCTAAATCATATCCGATTTTTATTTATTTTTTTAATTTGTTGACTCAACAGGTGCAACTTCGGCTAATGTGCGTTTTCAGATTCAAAAATCATTTTGGTTGGATAATTCAATGACTACAGGCCATTGAAGTATTCGCAAATGTCCTATTGAAGGTTAAATTTGAAAAATGTAAATAACTTAGTTTTTTCACAATAATGTATGTGGGTATTTTCATCGCCACATTTCACATCAATCCATCCAAATAATTTGATATACAAGGCTTAAAACATAGAAGAAATTTATGAACTTGTATATAAGAAATTTCCAATCTGTACCAAAGTCGTGCGTTTGACAATTTTTTTAATTACTGCGTCGAACTTCTGTGCATTTTTCGATAACATTTACTATCCAATAAAAATGCATACTTCCAAATAATGCAAGAGTACTAAAAAATGTTGACTTAACTCTTTCAGCGTTATTAAAAATGTTTAACAATCTTTTTATTATTTCTTTATGGTCATTAAGTCAATTCCAAACAACAGAAAAATTTATAATTTTAATATAACCCCAAACTACACAATTTTCTAAAGAACTCCCTCGTTGTTCCTGGGAGGCTGAAAATGCTGAATCCGTCATGAAAGTAACTAGCAGAAACTGGAGAAGCTTACAATTTTACATCGAACTGGCAAAGCAAAATTTCAAATTTTCATTAATTCAGATTAAGAGGACAGATGAAGTTGTGAAACGTAAAAAATATTAGCATGAAAGATTCACATATATATTTACCACAGCTTCCGAAGTTAACTAAATATAATTTTTATATGCACGATTGTTAATAATTAAATATTAAAAGGAATGAAATTATGATACAAAATTGAAACAGAAATTTAGAATATTAAATATTAAATTATTAAATTATTATTAAATTTAATTCCATACAAAACAAATCAATTAGTTTATGACAATAGACATAAAGACAGTGAAAACCCATGCCCTTATTCAAGACTTTAACATGTCTCGCAAATTCATCAAATAATATGCTGTGTAGCATTTTTCCATGTAAAATGCTAAGTGTTACGTCATAATAAAATCGTATTTTACTTGCATTCGTTAGATTTCAAGCATCTCATTTTTGTTTAATGTATTTAGAAATAATTAGTAACCTATTCACAACTATCAGCCGAATCAGGGTCTAAGATAATTGAGATAGATCAACCTTATAGTTTATTTATTGCAACATTTAAGCAGAAAGAGCGAGAGAGAGTGTGCGGGGCGGGGGAGATAGAACACAATTAATTGATACAGGCACGAAATAAACTCTATTGATTGATAATAGTAGAGGACAGAAAAACACAAGTATAATATTTATCTGAATTGCAGAGTAATAGATATACTTGCAATAAAAATTAAACCATGCGGGTAATTTGCACCTTGACATCTCGGGGATTCTTCCGTTTTGCCTATGTTGTGAGATTAATTCTCAATGTTTACACCGAGGGTCATTTGTCAGCTGTTAAAGTCGCCATGGTCGGCTTCATTTATTATTATTATATTATATATTATTATATTAAATTATTATATTATTATTCATCGATGAGAGGTAGTGGGCTAGATTAGGCTATTAACTTTAACCATTTAACGGGCAAGCCTAGATCCCGTTATATAAAAATTCTGAAAAAAACAGGAATAATGTATGGTCATTTTTTAATCGATTTTCGCAATATTTTTTTTCTTAATTTTTATCATTTTCTCGTTTTTTATTGGATATACTATAACTTATGGCCACCTTGCGAGATGCGGAATACTCTACTTTGATCTAATCCACGTATTTATTTTACCTAATTCTAAACTTGTTACATCAAAATCAAGAAAAACGAAAACAGTGAACGTTGCTAACCTGCAACTGTGGCCGTTAAAGGGTTAAAGAAGGCCGTGATGATTTTTAAGTGCTGTCCAATTTATTTTGGCAATGCCAGTTTTTAAATAAGAAAGTAACTGTTGAACTCGTCTCTCATGCGAAGCTTCTTGACATATAAGGTTAAATATGCCACACAAAAAGTGGAATTTATTGTCAAAATGGTGTGGATCACTTTTGACGATTTCGCAAGTTCTCTTTTCAATATACAGAACCCGCTAGAATTGTCAGTCCAATAAAAAAATTGTATTAAAAACATGCCTCTCTTTTTTCGTGGACAACTAAGCAAGAAATTTAGTTCGCTATGAAACTATTCTTATGGCAATGGATCATGGATTACATTATGATTTGGAATTTACTGACTACAGTGAATCATGTTTGTGGGATTTTTCCCAGTTGTAAATGGATTCTGTTGACCAAATTCATTATAAATCACGCAGCCATTCTATTCTGAAATCTCAAAATTATTTGTCACTCAAATATGTTGTTTTTCAAAGGGAATAAGACGACACGCATTTTATCGATTTGCCGAAAAAATTTTTTTGACAAAGTTATAAGTATTTGAATTTAAAAAATCTGCCCTCTGCGCGGGCTCATTCTCATCGCGCTCGATTATGTATTTACATCGCGCTACGAGCTCAGGTTTTGTATCTGTCCCATATTTGTGGAAAGACCTTACAAAATCAAAGGTTGAAGCATCGACAACTGTAATTTGGTGATTGTAAATTCTCTTTTTTTAAAGCTCCTTCGGCTTTAACGAACACATTCTCATCACGTATCTCGTGCATCGCATTCGATTTTGTCCGAAATGTGAATTTTTCTACATTTTATTCAACACTAATAGTATGTTAAATTTATATTATATTTATTCCTGTACCTCGGCCTAGTGCTGCTTATTCAGATATTGCAAAATAAAGTACAAATTTTATTCATTATGATTACTTTCAATGTTATTTTTTACGATTTAAAACAAAAATATGAGCGTAAAGTGGTTCGAAGCAAAATAGTAGGATACAATTTAGGCGAAAAATTTTGTTAAATAAAATGTTATTTTTCCTATATTTTCATAAAAAGAGTTTATATAACAAAACTTGTGCTTTTTGGTTGAACAACTTTTGTCTTTTCATTTCTTTCGTCTCCTGTGTCGTTTATCCAAAAATTTTATTTTTTTATTTTTAATCTTTTTTTTTACTATTGAAATAAAATCTCGTCCTATCAAAAATTTATTCATAAAAAAATTTGTAGATCCCTTTTGGGTGAACATTTTCTGTCTATTAATTTTCTTTCGTACATTGTGTGGTTTTTCAAACAAATGTAATTTTTTTATTTTTAATGCTATTTTTCGCGATTCAAACAAAAACTACGCGCCCTATCAAAAAAATGTTTATGACAAATTTGTGGCTCTTTTTTGAATTCGCAACTTTTGTGTTTCCATGTTTTTCATAACTTGTATCGTTTGTCCAAAAATTTAATTTTTTTATTTTTAATTTCATTTTTGACGCGAATAAAACATAAACTACGTATATGTATATCATTAAGCTATTTCCCTTTCGGCGAGCCTCTAGGGGTAAGCGTGACACTACCCGATTCGGGTAGTGTTTTTTAGGTGGATTTGTAGTAAATGGGCTCACCACACCCACGACCATCAAAACCACGTACTCCATCAAAAAGTGGTTTATAACAAATTCGTAGATCTTTTTTGGAGCTCATTTTTTCTATTGCCCTTTTTTCGTATCTTAAATAGTTTGACTACAAAATGAAATTTTTTATTTTTCATTATTTTTTGTAAGACCAAAATTTGAATTTTCAATTTTGCAAACAAATTCAAAAAGTTGTTCCAATAATTTTATAGGGCTTTTAAAAAGCAACGTTTTTCTTCTGAATTTTTTTCGTATCGTGCGTTGTTTGGCTTAAAATGTTCATTTTCGTTTGTTTTTTTGGATTTTGTAAATGCTATAACTCTGACGGTTTCCTTTTTATCGAAAAAAGTCATAACAATAAATTGTTCGAGCTTTCGAGTATTATAAGTAGCCAACGACAACGACGACGACATCGACAGACAGACAGCGACGTAAAAAAATATTTTTCCTGCCTCAGGTGGCCTCAATTCGTCGACATTTGGTGGAATCCGCGAAAGACATTTTTCACATAAAACCAATAACTTCTTATTAGGATGAGAATGTAAAAATTGAAAACGCGGATTATGAAAAATGGTCCCGATTTTTGTTAAAATTGTGATATTTTTCAATATAATATAGGTTTTTATATTTTTCTCTCTGCAGACAGACATTATATCAGAATCATGATTCTGATATAATTTCTTGTCCTCTTTCTAAATTCGTTGGGAAATTCCGCCGTTTTTTCTCTCTCGTTTTTCTAGATGCTGTGGTTAGATGAGATTTTTTTGGCTAAAAAACGAAAATTTACGTTTTTTATTTTTATATATTTTATATATATATATATGACCGGAATCAACAGACTTTATATTCTTAATTCTTTTTAATCCACGACGATGTTTGCTTTTTTTACTGAATTTGTAGTACGAAAGTTGACACAAGTCTGTCGCGCGTACTATATATAGATTTTTTTTTAAATACTCACACAAATTAGTGGTCTCTCATTTTACCCTTGCCAGCCTTCATTTTTTTGCATGCCGAGATTATCCCCAGCAATTTCACCTAAATCACTTTTTACCCTTTGTTTCTTGTGTGAAGGGCGGAAGGTTGTACTTCATTCTTCAGCGTATCAAAATCAACGTGAAATTACACTATTAGAAATATTCGGAAATTTACGAAATTATTAGCTAAAGTAACGGAAAACTGTATGAAAGTTCCGATACTTTTTTGTAGCTGTACTAAATTTATGATAAAATTGCGAAATCGTAAAGAAATCTTCATAAATTCACCTTCGCAATAATTTACGTGTGATTTTTTGTTACATCACATTCCATAATTATATGGACAAAAAATGCGGAAATACCACACGAAATTAAGTGTCAAAATTTAAAAAAAAAGGGTTAGTTTTTTTCATTACGAAATACGAAAGGTTATAAATTTAAATTGTATTGCAATAATGACAACGTGTATAGTATCAGAATGATTTCATAATAATTCTAGAAACACAATTTTAAGAATGATACCAAGTGATTCTCGGAGCAGAATGATATAGCTTTGCAATATTTAACTATTATAATTGCGAATGTTATAATACTATACTATATTATTATACTATTATAATTGCGTCTGAATTTTTGCATAATATGTAATTAATAAAAAATTCATAATCAATTGATTTTTTAAAACTTTTTGTTTACAAGTTCATTTATAAGATTTCTTCGGTAAATTTTTGTTATTTTAAGAGAAATTGCATTCAAGTGATAAATAACTCACATTTTAAATCAACCTGACTAATCTAACACTTTTATAATATTTGATCTTTAAGCTCATGATTCGGAAAAAGATTTCCGTCAAATAAATGAGTCTTTTATGTACAAAACAGTGGAAAACCATTGAGAATCGCATGTCATGTGCTTCATGGAGTTCTTTGTTTCCGCCATTTGTTAGCTCCAAATTGACTTGAAATTAAAATAACTTATTACAGTTGAGCTAAGTCATTTAAAAGTAAGCTACGTAATTCAATAAATATTTATATATTGTAATATTTAACAATAATAGTGGTGCGTCAAATCACCCGAAGTGGCGGTTAACTTGAAGCAGGTGTAGTACTCCACAAATGCTAAAATTAACCTATTTAATGTATTTTTTATTTTAAAATATTCTTTCCCATACTATAGCCAAGATATGAAGCTACCTGAAGCACATTATTCCATTATTTGCGGTTGTATATTTTTCTTTTAAATTCACATTTTATCTTTGGCGCTCCAACGTACCTCCTTCCCCCTATACACTTTGGCGTGTTTGTAAATGAAATTTAATAATAAAAAAGAGTTAACTCTGTTTTTAATTTTGAAATTTTGTTTAATTTGTTTTTACCGTACATTTTGTTTATGGCACCAAAAGAATACGACTTATAATTCTTATAGCAATAAAATAATATTTCATTTTACACAAGTCATTCTTTTTTGTGTTAAATTCAGATCATATTATCAAAGCTACGCTCAGTGAGCTCTGAAATGAGTCGTCAATATTACAACAACAAAAAATGACTTATGAAAAATATGAAGTATAGTGTGAAATCATATATAATCGACCTCCAGATTTTTAAGCTATTAAATGTTAAGTTTATACCTATTTTTGAAGTTACGATTTTTTTTTTAATTGAAATTAAATTAAATGAATGTGCAAGGCAGCAGTACAGCTTAATCACTTTTAAAAAATAATAATTTGAAAAGTATGTTTTTATTGTTCATGAAATTTCAATTTTTTCAAAGATGAATGTAGAAAGGGGCTTGGAAAACTTGGAAAGCTACCTCAAAAATATGCGCAGTTCTTAATGCTTTTCGAATTTTTTGAAATCCCCTAAACTCCTTGCGCATATTTTGAAGTCCTTGAAATACCGTGAATTCGCAGAATTTTCTCAATTATCTGAATTCCTTAAGTGCCTGTAATCTCAGAGAATTCAGAATATTTAAGGAATTCAGTGATATACAGCAACTAAGAAGGAATTCTGGGATTTTATATAATTCAGAATATTTGAGAATTTAAGTAAAAATAGAGAATTTTCAGAATTCCTTAAATATTCTGAATTCGGGAAATTCAAGCAATTCTGGTAATTAAGAAAAATTTAGGAAGTCAGGGCATTCAGAAAATTCAAGAAAATTCAGGAATTGATAATATTCAAGGAATTGCAGCAATTTAAGAAATTTAGATAATTCAAAGAATTTCAGAAATAAAGAACATTCAAAGAATTCAGGAAATTCAGAATATTCAAGTAATTCAGAGATTTGAAGTAATTGAAGGAAACTATGCGGTATATGCATTGCTCTAAATATAAATCTCTTAATTTTAAAGAAAGAAATGAACATGGTTTTATTTGAATTTTGTATATAATAAGATAATAAAGTTTTAAAAATTCTAGTTTCCAATTATTAATTTCATTTGGTTTTACAATTTAAAAGATGTTGAGATAATACACTTGCAAATCACAAATTTATTGTCGAGAGAAATAATGATTTAGAATGATCAATTTCTTTTGTATGAAAAAAACGCTTCTTCCAAAATATTTCATGAGCATTTCAGTCAATAAAATGTTGTTTGACCTTTAAATAAATGTATAGAATTTGAAACAAGTATGCCAACATGTTAAATTAAAAAAACCGCTTACTCCAACAAAATGAAAATGTACTTATTTCAAAACAGTATCTTCTTTATTCGAACAAATATTTGATCAAATTAATTATTAAATTACTTAAGTCATACATCAATGAAGTAAATAATTTAAATACGTATTTTTCACTTCAAAAAATTCAAAAAAACTAAGTTCGTCGCTCTCAAGAATAACTTATTTTACTTAATAATTTTTTAATTTATCACAAAGAAATATTTCTTTGTATTGAAGAAATATCACAAAAGAAATTATTTTTTTGAGTTGATTCATGACTTTTTTGCCTCTAAACAATATTTACTCAATTGAAGCATTTCTGTGAGTACATACATTAGAGAAATTATTTTTAATGCGAAGAAACCAAGGTATACAATAGATCAAGTGTAAAGAGGTGACTTGTAAAAACGTCTTGTTTATGGAGCTGACATAGTCTACTTACAAGTTTCACAATGTTGCCCTCTCATTGTTTCAATAAAGTTAACAATGTTAAAAAATCGCGTTCTTTTATCAAAATTTTTTGTGTGTCATGTTTTCCGTTTCTATAATCTTCTTTTAAATAATATATATGCAACCCTGAATAAATTGGGATGGCTGAAAAATCCCGAAAAATAAAACTCTAGACACTAGAAAATTCCCAAAAAAAGAAAATATTCGAAATACAAAATTACCGAAATTATTTAACGCAAACAAAATTTCATAAAAAATCAAATGAATTTTCTTCAAATTAAACACATATCTGTTTGACCCCATATCAATAAAAGAATTTGTTTGATTTAAACAAAATTTTTTCTCAGTGATAAGCAAAAAGTATTTTTCCACTATCGATTGGATTGTGAAAAACTTTTCTCTAATTAAACTATATAATAGAATTTCACTAGAAATTAGGGAAATCATGAGTCACGGGTCGGTTGAACGGAATTCAACTCAAAGCTGCGAACACCAAAAATATTTCTCTTTATTGTGTGTCTGGGATGTCTTACAACTATTTTTTAATAAAGAAAAATCTTCGTCGAAGCCGTTTTTGAGAAAAATCCATTTTTAGTTTAAGAAAATCGAAATACCCAGTTTTTCACGAAAACGAAGATAGATATGGAAAAATGTTAAAAGAGCAACATTTTTTCTTGGGAAAACTACTATAAAAAGACTTTCTCGAAAACCTTAATTTTGTTATCTCAAAAGGTAAAAATTCGTTTTATACTTTTTTATACCAGAAAAAAAAACATTACATAAATATTATTATTCAAATTGTCTGCAGATTTTTTTATTACAAAAATTGATAACAATTTACTAACGTAATTATATCAAAAACAAGAAAAAATATTTCAAGAGAATGAAGTGAGATTAAAAATGGTTGAGGTCTTTTTATGGGAATTTTTACAAGGAACAAATCTCCGTTAACTTTTTTTATATATCGCTTCGTTATCGAGAAAAACTACACTGAGAAACCCTTGCTTGTATTTCTTATTAAAAATCACACTAGATTTTACTATCTGAACTTTGCAATGAGGGGCAAAACGCAAATTTTAATAATATTTACTAACCTCAATAGTAACTCGTACCTACTTAAAGAATTATAAAATATATTGGAATAACAGTTAAAACTATTGCATTTATTGTAAATGACATTTGAAGTATTTATTAACCTCTGTAGTAAAACTGCAAGTCTGCACTACTGCCATTTACTAATTTTGATAGGAGAAAATAGTAAATTTGTTGGATTAATATCTGTAGAAGATAACAGTATTTACAAAGTACTGTAGTAAAATGATGCGCAGGGACCGTGCGCACCGAATTACTAACTGGTTAGCAAAATATGCAACAGTCGGAATAGTAACAAAAAATAAACACGTGTTGCTACTTTCACACAAGCCTACCTACTACCTACACACATATTCTACATTTAAAGTAATTCACATTTATTTAAATTAATAATTGACAACATTAGAAATTACATATATGTAAATATATTCTTAAAAGATGGTATTATATTATAAAGCTGAAACAGAAAAATCGGGTTAGGAGAAAACGAAGCTGGCGGGAATCGAACACGCGTCTCCGGGACAGCAGTCGGGCGATGATCCATCTACCTATAAGACATTTTGAGACTCAGAATGAAAACTTCCATATGACCTAAATGATAGAAAGTTTATTGGTTCGAATTCATTTAATCCTTCATTTATTGATATTGATGATATTTTTATAATTTTAAACAACAAAATTTTTAATGTAATTAAAATAAGTATATTTTTTTTATTAAAAATTACGTTTTTTTGCGGATTTTGAATTGAAACATAAATTAAATGTCATTTATTAAGTGTCAAAAATACGGAAAAAACGATGTTTTGATACATAACCACGAGCCATCCGTTGATCGGCGATCGACACACGTCGGATGCACTCGGCTGCGCTCGGTCCAAGGCTCGATACCGTCTGCTAAATCAGTTAGTAATATTTGGGACAAATTTTAATAATTGGTATTAACCTTTGTTACGAAAAGTAGAAAATGTCCATAATAAACATCGTGTTCCTACAGACAATAGTAATTTCTTCTACATATTTAGTATAATATGTTATTTAAAACAGTTATTACTTTTATTCTTTTTGTACAATTTATTAATTTCTCTACTAATTTTTCCTGCATCGGATTTTACTACAGAAAATAGTAAAGCTTGCTATTACCAAATAGGAAATCTTCTTATAAAAATAGTATAACTTATTATTTATGTATTAAAATGTCGAAATTTAAGCATTTTGCCCCCATTTGCTATCCGTTTTAGTAATTTTTCTAACCTAAAGTTTCTCAGTGTAAGTATTTACATTTTTTTAAATTGAAAAATAGTCAAGGTAGGCGCCATGTGCCTACAAAAAAGGGTTTCGTATCCTAGTAAATTAAGTCGTTAAAATCTCCTCTATCACTCCACCCTCTCACCTCTCTTATCCTATCCTCTCCTATCTGATCATACCTTATCATCCCCTCCACTCGCCCCTTACTCACCTACAGCTAATCCCCCCCCTCCAATTGCACTTACTTCCTGTCTTAAACTAGTATTCATAAGCCCTCCCCTGCCCAAAATGTACCTCCCCCATCTTTCACTTCAATACCCTCCAGATACAAAATGAGAATCGCTATCTTCACCCCTTCTACCAATTCGCTTTTTTTCCTCATATGCCATCGTCATTATTTTTTTCAGCCTATAGGCCACTCGAAAAAATTGTGAACCAATCAAAAAGGTGAATCGCAATTAGTATATTCAATTTTCATCAGTCAAGAATCCCATAATCGACATCCAATGCGGGGAAGTGGTAATCGTCGACGGCCAATAGTCGGCGAGTTCTTATCAATTCTGCCAAGCATATAACTGAGCGACTGTGTCCGGTTATTGTAACCTTAAGTGTTGTATAGCCATCAGTTACTCCAGACGCGTTACGCGAGGCGTTCCGGACTTGAGGGTCGACAAGAAGTTCCCGTCAATTAAGAACTATTGAACATTTTTTGCATGATAATAGATCGACCCTCGTAAGTCTCGCGAACGCGACAACCTAGACTCTAACAGAATTTACTGTTTAAAATGACTACTACTTACGGCCTTTCACTTGCATTTCTGCAAACGAGTGTCGTGTTTAAAAAAAACCGCGCTTTTCTTCTACTCTGCATCTCACCGCTACTATTCACTGTCGCTAGTGCTGGCAGCTTAGGCCTTTCTGAACTGAAGGTCAAGGACACATGTGATAGGTAAGGTATCATGTGTATAAACATTTCTTTTCATTTTAAAACACACGTGCATCACATAAAATGCATGTTCTCTCAAAGGAAGTCTCGTAACTAGCTGCATATATGTACATTTTAAAAAAATTGTGATAAGCTCTACAGATAAAGATAAATATTTAAACTAGGAATTTTTTCATTTGAAATACACTTTCTTTAAGTGACAGAGTTCAATATGTATATTTAATCTTATTGTTTTAGTATATGAAAGTTCATGATAAAACAGTTATTATTGGAATTAGTACTGGACTGTGGATATTTCCTTATAATATCCAATGAATGATTTGATTTATTTTTATTTCCTAGAGAATGATTGATACTGAAGTGATGGGAACACAGTCTTATTAAAAATGCATATAGCAAGAATTTATATTAAAATAAAGAAAAATGAATGCCAGACATATCTTTATAGTTATTTGTGAAAAATGATTAATGTTTACCAATTTTAATTAAGTCGAAGCAAGAAACTTGTGAATTTATGAAAAACATATTATTAAAGATGACCAAATAATTGCTTCAAAGATGATGAATATTAAATAAATACACCCGAGTATCAGATTATTTTTATTTTCTCATGTAGCTGTTTTCTATTATTCTACATGGTTCTGAAAGAATGTAATACAATTTTCAACCACTTGCACTATTTCTTCGATGTATCTCAATTCGTGGAAAATGTTTATCCAATCAAGTTTAGTTTAGCTTATTACTATAATTGCTTTTAATATAGCTCTTCTGTAAACGTGAAAGAGAATTTTAAAAAAAAACTGAATTTGCTTCGTAATTAATCTTAATAGGTCTAGCTTGCTTGAATTCAGTGAACTTATCTCAATCAGTAGTCTCAACACTTTAAATCTGTGGTTTCTTTAAAAATAAATACTTTTTTTATTTATTTACAATGTTAAATATATATGTACACGATACAAACATTATGTTTAACAGAAAACATTATTTAAATATTTGAAATGAATATTTATCCCCTTAAAACATTTCATGGTCTATTTTTAACCCTATTCTCGTTTGGCGGCTGTTTTGTTTACATGTGACAATTTCGATTCATTTGTCAAAACTTCAGAAGAGATAACAAATAACGTGGAATCCTCTAAAAGTATGAAGTAAATAGGATTATAGATTTTTGAAGTAGTATACCAAATTTTAAACCATTTCTTCAGTTCGAAAAATGTACAAGTAACTAAAAATATGATTTATTTAAAAAACAAAAATGTTCAAATGTAATATAAATATTGTTTATTACATATTATTGTCAGTAACATGTAACTTGCTTATAAACTAAAGTAGTGTATAATGATGAAAATCTTTTGAAAGTTGAATCATGAATAAAGTTTTTTAAACAAATTAACATAAATGAAATGAAGCAGAACATTGGTATCAAAATTCTCGCACCATCATTAGTCACCGAACATAATTTATTTATTCGCCTTCGTTCAATTTGCGAAACTGAAACTTGTTTCCCATGAATGTAAAGTACGAAGCGGAATAATAATAATTTTGATATGCTTACATATTTATTGATATTGTTTTTTTAAATTAAATAAATTGATGGTGATAATCCTGATCAGTGAGATAATTAAAATATAATTTCGAAAATCTGTAAAAAATCATAAGATAGCAAAACTTCTGTGAACTTTTGATTTGTTAGCAAGTAGATTACGTTATCTAATATCTAGTTCGCTAAACTAATGAATCAAAGTGCTAAAGGTCAGAGAAGTTTTTCATTATCACTGTCACATCTTCATCATATTTTTTGATATTTTCATACTTATATTAATATACTTTGGCAAATTCTCAAAAATTTTAGCACCAATAAAATTTCCCCGTCAGAACATGAAATCGAGTGGTGCCAGTAGCATTAAAAATCGATTAATTGTAATTTTAAAACTTTAAAATTAAATGATTCAAAATTGGAAACGTACAACATTGAACTTTTTATAAATAAAAAAGTAGTTTCCGACGACTCTACCGAGATGTCCTTTTATTTTCCTTTGGTAAGAATCAAAGGTTAAGGTTCAAGCTTTCATTTGAGCCATTTCCCAAAATTCGTTGACTTCTCAATAGTGCTTAACGATTTTCCAAAAAGGGTAAAAAAGAGTTTATCTTAAAACATTTGTATCCCATTTTAATTTCGAAGTGTTGAGATTCACCAAAAATATTTGTGATGCGAAAATATTTGTGATGCGTTCGCCGAATTTCGGTGAACCTAAAGACGCCGCCGTTTCATTTTTACTTTGTTTCAAAAACGGGCAATTCCAGGGGATCGATTATGTACATAATACGTCGAACTAAGACGCGATTTCGACATAAAAAAAAACAAGGACAAGTGAAAAATATGAAGTGAAACGTGAAATCCTACATAATCAATCCGCAGAATGAAATTCATTTTTTTGTTTTTTCAGCATCAAAAAACGAATAAAACCACTAATACTTCTTTAAAACCTCAGTGATTTTGTCAAGTATGTACATCTGTTTCTATGAAAATGAGATGACCGTTGTATTAAACTTTCAAAAAACATAGCAATTATGCCCCATACGTTTAAAAAAAAGAGATCTAGATCATTTTGTACAAAGAAAAAAAAAATTGTATAGAAAAATTAAATTGCAAATATCTTTTTAAAAAGAACCAGTGGAAACAAATAGAGGCTAGATTTGAATTCAGCGCAAACAAATACTTCGGAAATGATGTCTCTTGTTTCCAGGAACCCGACCGAAACTTTCGTTCCATTTCGTTACCGACAATTGAACAAAATAATTTTGATTAAATCATTAATGTTATTTCAGATATTATATAATTTCGTCCAAATCTAGATATAGCAGTTCAAGGTTTAGTGAAAAAAGAAAATTTCTATCAATAACAAAATGGAACGAAACTTGCGGTCAGGTCCCTGCTTATTACACATTATGTTGATTTTTCTATTTTGTCGGCCAGTGTAATTTCCGGCATTCAAAATTAATGAACAGTGAAATCTCCATGCTTCTTCAGAGAGAACATTATTGTGGCGGGACAATTGATTAAGCTACCATTTTTCATTTTTTCTAGAAAAGTGAGTTACAGACATCGTGTTGCATCTTTTTTCCGAAAGAGGTACAAAATTTATATGGTATAAATAACGTAGTTTAAAAGAATGCGGAATAAATACAAGTATGTAATTGCAACCTCGGCGGAGATAATGTTGTATGAACAAAAATTGTTTTTCTGGAATACTTTTTCAAACATTGAGTATATGTGGACCAAGTATCATGGCGTACTCAAACCAGGAAATAATAATTTAGACCCTGACTTAGAAAAACGCGAATATCTCCTGAACTAGAACAGACCATAAGGGCTCGTTTCATGCAGAAGCCCACATATATCGATATACTTCGTTAGATAACATATTTTGTTCTATAAAATATATATACTACGCAATAGAACAGAAAATTCTATGGTACGAATGTCTTGGCATACTTCCCAGGCGGAAAAATTATATATTGTTTATACGTAGTGGAAAAAATTACGTATAATTTTCAAATATTTCATAGAAAAAATGTATAAAACAAATGAAAATGTATCAATTTTCCGCCTGGGTTTGAACGTATTGTTTAAAATAAAAGTGTTTTTGATTTTTGACATGCTAGACAAGTCATTGTTGTATTGATCCTTTGTATAAATTATAATTTTCTTAACAAGACAATCCAAACATTTTAATTACCAAAGAAGATATAGAGAATAAATACGACGGTGGCTATGCACCTGACTGAATACGATAACAGACTCCTTATAATGCTATCAAACAAAAGCACTTATCATCCGTTCGATCATGATCCCACTAAAGACATTGAAAAAAGAGTAAGTAAAGTACTTACAGAATGGGAAACAAAACAAAACATTAATGAACACACTCCAAAACAATTAAAAGTTTCTAACAGCATTCCTGCCATATGTTACGGTTTACCAAAATTTAAAAACCTAACGTTCCTCTTAGACTTATAGTCTCCACTAATGGCAGTCCATCTTACAGCCTGCAAAGGTATCTCAGTAAAAAAATCTCTTAGAGCATAACCCCTCCTACTTCGCCCGTAAAAAATAGTTTTGACTTTGTTTAACGCATTCAAAATATTAAAATCCCTCAAGACTTTGTAGACATTTCACTTGACGTAGTTTCTTTGTTTACAAACGTTCAAATTGGGTTAGCATATGAGGCAATAAAAAACTATGCGATGAAGTTAAAGCCAAAACTGAAATACCCTTTGTAGAGTTTATAAATGGCCTTAGAGCTTGCACCACTAACTCCGGATTCAAATTTAAAGGCGTATCGTACAAGCAGAAATCGGGCTTTCCTATGGGATCTCACCTCTCCCTAATGTTGCAGATATCCTCATGGACGATCCAAAAAAAGAATGCCCAGCAAAACTTCCATTCTATTTCCGTTATGTTGATGATATCATAACCGCAGAACCAAAAAATGAAGTTGATACAATTCTAACCATTTTCAACAATTGCGATAATAGATTGAAAATCACCCTTTAGAAAGAAACTGACAATCAAATTAGTTTTTCGCGATGGTGACGGTTTAAAAATCAACTGGTACAAAAACCCTACTAGCTAAGATAGAGTTCTTAGGTTTTTTCTCACATCACGCGATGAAATATAAAATAAATGTTATCAACAACCTTATAGACAGGAGTATCATTCATTCCCATAAAGATTTCCAGTCTCAAAATATCAAAAAAATTAAAACAATTTTAACAACAAATAGTTACCCCCTGAATATGATTAACAGGATAATAAAACAACGCTAATATGCCATATAACATGCCATATATATACTACGCAATAGAACAGAAAATCCTAAGGTAAAAACTGTAAAAACTGTTGAAAACACTCACACAAGCATTCAAACACATCAACCCTCGACTAGCCGTGCCTCTATAAAGACGCACACACTAAAGCGTAACAGCGACGCGACCGACCAGACGCGACCGATTCAGAATACATGAACACACAAAAGACGTCTATAAACCACCTTCAAAATAGACCACTAAAATCATTGACAAAACTGATAATTACAGGAAACATATGCTACTAGAAATTATTCACATTGCAAGTGAACCCAATACTGTCAATCAAAGAACAGACATTCAAAAACTGTCTTCTCTTTATAAGGCTTTATTCAAGAAACAATAAACAACTCTCACATCCCTTCCTTTTTTTTATAAGGTTTTATCAAAAATACCTTTAATTCAATACGTTTTTCGATTGTTTTTGGACTGTTGTTGATCCTTTCATTATTGCAATAATTGATACTGAAACCATAATAATATACGATACAAAATAAATTGAAAAAAAAACATAAAAAAATTAATCAAAGCACTAATCAGTACCCCTCAGAAACAGGAATTTAAAATGAAAATACAGGAAAGTCTCCGATTTCAAATTTTCGAGCTTCTCTTTAAATCTCACCGCCCTCCGAGCTCTGAAATGCACTTCTCTCAATAAAACTTTAATCCGCATGGCCCGTTCCACATAATGCCCTTAGACTTTCAAAAATCAGTTGTTTTCCAATAGTGACAACAGCAACTAGTCACTCTCGTTAAAATAGATGTGTTTGTCAAAAAATCGACGGAAAATTAAATTAAATTTATCTGCAGTGTTCGGCAACGAATTTTATTAGTGCAATAGTGATGTGATGATTTTCTTACATAATTGCTAAGCTTAGTAATGACATTTAAAGATATACATAAAAAACTGATGAAATTAGAGAAATTGTGGATAAATCAAAACTGTTTTTTAAATAAAATAAAAAATTAGGAATTTTCATTATTATAATGAAGCAATTTCTGTTTATTCGTCATCGTTTTCCATTATATAATTCTTCAATTAGTTCATTTGTGTTTTATCGTGAATTAGTTGCAATTATTCACAACTAATTACATTTCATTTTATATTCTTTAATTCTATGAATATTAGAAAAATTATTGTATTTTGAACAAAAAATGAAACAACAAAAAGAGTCATAATTGTAATTTAATTTCTAAAATTATATATTTTTCGTCATTTCTATTTGTATCAAAAGCATATTACTGAAAATTTAAATTTGTTTCTGTTTAGAAATAAATCACTGAAGAGAACTCCCACATGAGTCGAAATGTCTGATTAAAAAACACAGTTTCTTTATTACTGGACCCTAAAGCCCATACAAAGAAACACCAACTCATATATATACATATATATATATATATACATTATATATACATATATATATTATATATACATATATATATACATATATCCCACATTGAGTGGACGAATCAACTCAAGGATGACTTGCTAGACTGCTACGATGCCAGCATTATCACTGGTTCGTAACCTTAAAGCCATTCCCGCGTGCCAAAAATATGCCAAGGCACTTGCAAAATGGATGCAGAAGGCTGTCATCCTTGGGTCGCTTTGTGTGCTCAAAACACATGAGGGTTTCGCCGGCCTGTCGTTGTGATTTCATCGTGTCCTGTGACCACTCATCTCACGGTTGTGAGACGTGGCCATGAATGGGATTTACCGGGGTCCTACTGGGAGCCGCTGCCATTTTTTAGATGACAGTGGCTCCCAGTGAGACCCTGCGGTGGTTGTTTAACCTTATTTTATATATATATATATATATATATATATATATAGTATAATAAATATGAAATAGTAATTAATTTGGAAAACGTTGCAGCCACAAATGGGGGCCCTTTCCAGTGACACGTGGGAAACCTTATTTTTGTTCACTTTTCTCTTTCATTCTCTCCGTAAAAGACCAATCCATTGAGTAAATTTATAATTCACTGGGAAACAAGAACCTGCGCTACGCACGTGATTTTTTTTTGTCACGCAATTATTTTCATTAAAATATAAAATAAATCTTAATATAAATCTTTTTTATTTCATAGTATCTAATATCTAAAATGATAAAAAAGGAGAGCAAGGATGAATATTTTGAATATTTATTCAAGAAAGATGAATTCTCAGATACATTTTTCTATCTACAAAAGTTCTAAATTACCAAAGTTGGCTAATACAGCTAGATATTTAGGTGACTTATCTATATTTTGTTAGAATACAAAATTCAGTTATAAGTTTAGCTGCATCAGCTAAGCCATTTTTTCAGTGAACAAAACAATTAATGGTTGATACAAGTTTTCAACAAAGCACATGAATTTTCCACCAAATAGTGGAATATCTAACTAATAAAGATACATTTTCAACCAAATAGATGAACTTTCAACAAAAGTGCTGAATTTTCAGTTTAAAAAATTAATTTTTTACAAAGTAGTTGCAATTTTAACGAAAAGGGATTAATTTTCAACAACAACAAAAATGAATTTTTAATAAAATAGTTAAATTTTTCAACTAAAAATATGAATTTTTCAATAAAATCATGAATCTGAAACAAACAAAAATGTATTGGAACAAAGTATTTCAACATTCAACCAAGTACTTGAATTTTCATAAAGATAGTCGTAACCTCAACCAAAACAGATGAACTTGCAACCAAACAGTTGCAATTTTATTTAAACCAAGAAGGATGAAATTCCTATTAAAAAAGTTAAATTTTCAAACCAAAATGATGAATATTTAACCAATAAGATTAATTTTCTACCAAAAAAGATGAATTATCAACAAAATATATTGTTTTAAAATCAAATAGTGGCATTTTTAACAAAATAGTTGAATTTTCAACAAAAAAGGTGAATCTCCACACAAAAATCTGAATATTTAACAAATTAATTAAACTTTCAACCAACTAGTTTAATTTTCAAACAAAAAATTTGGATATATCATATTTTTGTACGATGAGAAATACCAAAATAATAAAGCAAAAAATTGTTTCAGATTGTAAATCTTCTTTGAAACCTTTTTTTCATTTTGTATTAAATTTCCGATTTCCTGTGAAAACTTTAATATAACCGAAAACCAGTCAAAAATAACAAATTTTGTTCGATCTAAATAAGTTTGTGTTTTAAAATGCGTACTAAAAAATTCTAAAACTTTATCTACTTGCTCATTCTTAGGAAGTACATATGTACAACGACAATGTCATAAACGGAACGATAATAATCTCGTACATCAAACCTCTAATTCTTATACTCTTTCTAGTTCAAGTTTATCCATGACAATTACAACCAGTATAGATGAAAGAGGCGAGCCCACTGACAGGCCTCTTTCTCATATAATAGATTCTATTACCTTTAAAATTGTAATCGGTACTATCTGGACATAATCTGAAGCATTCTTCGAAATCATGCAACGGAATTTTAAATTTATATTTCATATTTTTCCACATTTTGACTGATTTAACTACCTAATGCTGTATCTTTTTCTTTATGTTCTTTGACTTAAGTAATAAATTCATGTGTATTCGTAAAACGTTAATTTTATCACCAGATTCAGTTCTTTCCATTGCCACGGTAACATGCCTTTATTGATTCAACGTTATCTCCGCCGAGGCTTCAATTATATTTGCGAGTTATACATATAATATAATGTGTATCTGTATTAATCTGAACAATCTTAATTCAAATAGCCTAAGTTTCCTCTTTTTCTGAATTTGAAACATTTTCTGGAGAGCGGGGCTCTCTGAAAAAAGTTTCTTCGATTTTTATGGGATTCACGTATGTTGTAGCATGTATCAACCAAAGATAATATGCAGAAGGATTTGCCGATATGATACGCGATTACCACCCACGCACAGGTAGATTATTTGCTTGAAATACGTGCCTGGTTTGCTTAAAAAATAGATAGCTCCGGTTGGATTACTTTTATGTGTAATTTCAAATACGGATTATCTCAGTCAATTTCCCAATCTTTCAAATAGATCACATGAATGTTTCAAAAAAAGCTTTATGCCAAAATTTGGTAAGAAACTTATATTTTTCCAAATTCGAGGATTATACCCTTTTTGATTTGAAAACATTTTAACTTAAAAAATGACTTAGTTGCAAAGTTATGTGATAAAGTTTGAGGCAGTGATATGAAAAATCCCTTCACGCTTAGCTAAAATCAACTGTCAATGAAAAGATGCTTGCCCAATCCCGTTTTTTGCTTATTCTTTTTTCAAGACACCTCCCGAATATTTTAAGCTGAAAATGAGAAAAATCGTTGAGTGGCCTTTTAAAATATTTTATGTTTTAAGTCTTTGAGTACAGTCTTTTTATAACCCTTATTGGCTTAGAAACAGCTTAGTCTTAAAGTTTTATTTGCTTAAACTTTGTCTCGAGCCTCTCGCACGGGCATTGAAAATCTTACATTTTTGCATAGGACTTTTAAAATTAAACGTCAAACTATCGACAACTGAAATTTAATGATTGTGAATTCTCTTTTGTCATAGCTCCTTCGGATTTAACGAACACATTCTCATCACGTGTCTTGGGAGAAAAAAAGGTTGAAAGCAAATTTTAAGATCTAATTTAAAAACCATGTTGTTATTAAAATTTTATTATACCTTGTGTCTTTTTCCAAAAAATTAATTTGTTTATTTGTGATATCATTTTTCATGATTAAAAGACAACCTACGCGTCTTATAAAAAATAATTCATAACAAATTTGTAGCTAATTTTTGGGTGAACAACTTTGGTCTATTCTTCTTTTTTTTTGTATCTTGGATAGTTTGACCGCAAAATGGAATTTTTTTAATCTTCACTATTTCTTGTGCGATCAAAATTTGAATTTTCGATTTTTCAAGAAAATTTAAAAAGTTGTCATGTTAATCTTGTTGGACTTTCAAAAATC
>CAKNWT010080612.1:0-13143 GCA_932066315.1 Andricus coriarius | reverse complement strand
TGGTTAAGGATTCAACTATTTTGTTGAAAATTCGTTTTTTTTTGTTGTTCAATTTTACTGAATTATATTTTACTGAAATCATACTAAATTCAATGGAATTTTTTCAAATACAACAAATATCTGTAGATGATTTTAGTAGAATGTGCAGAACTTTTCTTTTTTAATGAGTCCTAGAAACTTAAATATTTTTGAATAATTTCTGAGACATTGGTAATTTAAAAATTCGGAAAAACCCCTGTTTTTTATAATAGAAATTTCCCTACAGAATGTCAGAAAACAATTCAAATATGTGGGACATTCAACGCAGATTTGTATACATTATAAGACAATATAATTGCAATTTTTTTAGAATTTCTATTAAAAATATGAAAAACCATTTAAAAATTTTGAAAATTTGAATCTACCCAACTTTCGTCGGGGTGTTTAAACTATAATTTCCGAAATGATATTAGAAAACGTAAATATAATATTGGAAATACTCAACATTTCTTTTAATTATTCAGAATAATAGAAAACATCCCTTGTTAAGACAAACAAGTGAATTTTCAGAGTTTTGATATTTTTTTGTACAATTATTTCATGGATCAGTAGTAAAACTGAAATATCGTTGAGTCAGCTTTAATTAGCAAAATGCTATAACTATGAAAACCCTTACGGATCATAAACGATCCCTTTTGAGGATAAAAATAGTTTATGATTTCACTAGACAAACAGCATGTGAATTAGAGCAGAGGACGGTTTTAATTCTTTTGAGATCTCGTGAAATCTTTTGCAATCTTTTGCAATCTTTTGCAATCTTTTGAAAATTTTTAAAACCATTGAAAATATTTAAGGCTCTTTTGAAAGCTTTTGAAATCTTATAAAAAAAATTTAATTTTTTGGAAAGGCTAAGAAATTTCTAGTAATATCTAGAAATCTTTTTTAATTTCTCGAAATCTTCATAAAATCTTTAAGAAATCTTTGAAAGCTTTTGAAATTTTAAAAATCTTTTGAACTTTCGTGAAATCTTTGGAAATTGCTATGAATATTATGAGAAATTTTTGAAGCTATTCCAATCTCTATAGAAATCTTGTGAAAATGTTGTGAAATCTTTGAAATCTTTTAAAATCTTGTGAACACTTTGAAATCTTTTGAAATCCCAAGAAATATCTATAGCAATTCCTAGAAATCTTCTGAAATCTTTCGAAATCTTTGTAAAATCGATGAGAAGTCTTTGAAAGCTTTTTCAGTTTTTAAAATCTTTACAAAAATCTTGAAATCTTTTGAAATTCTTGTGCTATCTCTGAGAAATCTTTGAACGTTTTTTAGATCTTTAAAATCTCATAATCTCTTGAAATGTCTTGCAATTCCAAGAAATTTTTAAATCTTTCAAATCTTTTGAAATATTTGAAAATTTCTTTAATTCTTTGTGAAATCTTTGAATGTTTTTCAAATCTTTGAAAGTTCTTGAAGTTTGTAAAAGCATTTGAAAACTTTTGAAATCGTTGTGAAGTCTTTAAAAGTGTTTGAAATCCCAATACCTTTTTAGTAACATCTACAAATCATTCAGAAATATTCTAGAAATATTTTTAAATCTTTGAAGTCCTTTGAAATCTTTAAAATTTTTTAAAATATTTAAAATCTCAAAAAATCTTTTGAAATACTTAAAAATCATTGTGAAATCTTTGTAAGCTTTTCAAAATCTTGTGAAAACTTTGAAATCTTTTGAAATCTCTAGAAATATTTGAAGGCTCTTGATATCTTTGTAACATTTTTGAGAAATCTTTGAAAGTAGAATTTCTTTAATAAATCTTTAGAAGATTTTAAAATTTCAAAATTCCTAAAAGTTTTTTTGAAATCTTGGTGAAATCTGGGGAAAATCCTTCAAATCTCTTAAAACCTTTCGGAATCTTTGGAATCTTGAAATCTTTAAAATATTTTGACATTCCTGGAAATTTTTTGATATTTCTTGAAGAATTTGTGAAATCATTGGAAAAATTTAAAGTGTTTTAAAATCTGTAGAAATCTCTAGAAATTTTTTTAAATCTCATGAATTTTTTTGAAATCTTTAAAAAAGCTTTAAAAGCTTTTGAAATCTTTGAAATCTCTTGAAATATTTTGAAATCTTTCGAAATATTTTTAAATCCTTGAATTTTTTGAAATCTTTCGAAATATTTTAAATCTCAAGAAATCTTATGAAATATTTTAAAATCGTTGTGAAATCTTTGTAAGCTTTTGAAATCTTTTTAAATTTCTACAAATCTTTTTAAATCTTTCAAATCTTTGTAAAATCTTTGAGAAATCTTTAGAAGATTTAAAAATTTCAAAATTCTTACAATTTTTGTTTGAAATCTTGGTGAAATCAGGGGAAAATCCTTGAAATCTTTCGAAATCTTTGGAATCTTTTGAAATCTTTTAAATATTTGAAAATTTCTGGAAATTTTTTGATATCTCTTGAAGAATTTGAGAAATAATTTGAAAAATGTATATTGTTTTAAAATCTGTAGAAATCTCTAGAAATTTTTTGAAATCTCATGAATTTTTTTGAAATCTTCGAGAAAGCTTTAAAAGCTTTTGAAATCTTTGAAATCTCTTGAAATATTTTGAAATCTTTCGAAATATTTTTGAATCCTTGAATTTTTTGAAATCTTTGGAAATATTTTTGAATATTTAAAGTCCTTTGAAATCTTTCGAAATATTTTTAAATCTTTGAAATCTCAAAAAATCTGTTGAAATATTTAAAAATCTTTGAGCAATTTTTAGAAGATTTAAAAATTTAAAAATTCTTAAAATTTGGTTGGAAATTTTTTGATATCTGGGAAAAATCCTTGAAATCTCTTGAAATCTTTCGAAATATTTTTGAATCTTTGAAATCTCAAAAAATCTTTTGAAATATTTAAAAATCTTTGAGCAATTTTTAGAAGATTTAAAATTTTGAAAATTCTTAAAATTTTGTTGGAAATCTTTATGAAATCTGGGAAAAATCCTTGAAATCTCTTGAAATCTTTCGAAATCTTTGGAATCTTTTGAAATCTTTAAAATATTTTGAAATTTCGGGAAATTTTTTTATATTTCTTGAAGAATTTGTGAAATAATTTGAAAAACTTAATGTTTTAAAATCGGTAGAAATCTCTAGAAATTTTTTGAAATCTTTGAGAAAGCTTTCGAAATATTTTTAAATCCTTGAATTTTGTTAAATATGTCGAAATGTTTTTAAATCTTTTGAAACCTTTTGAAATATGTAAAAATCGTTGTCAAATATTTGTAATTTTTTGAAATCTTTTGAAATTTCTAGAAATCTTTTGAAGGCTCTTGAAATCTTTGTAAAATCTTTGAGAAATCTTTGAAAGCATTTAAAACTTTCTTAATTTTTTAAAAGCTTTTACAATCTTTTGAAATCCCTAGAAATTTCTATTAATCTCTACAAATCTTTTGAAATTTACAAATCTTGGAAAAATCCTTAAAATCTCTTGAAATCTTTCGAAATCTTTGGAATCTTTTGAAATCTTTAAAATAGTTTGAAATTTCTGGAAATTTTTTCATATTTCTTTAAAAATTTGTAAAATAAATTGAATAATTAAAAATCTGTAGAAACCTCTAGAAATTATTTGAAATTCCATGAAATTTTGTGAAATTTTTGAGAAAGCTTTAAAAGCTTTTAAAGCCTTCTAAAATCTTTTGAAATATTTGAAATCTCTTGAAAAAATTTGAAATCTCTCGAAATCTTTTGAAATCTTTGAAATCTTTAAGAAATCTTTGGAAGTTTTTGAAATATTTGAAAACTCTAGAAATATTTTGAAATATTTTTGAATCGTTGTAAAATCTTTGAAAGCTTTTGAAATCTTGTGAAAACTTTGAAATCTGTTGAACTCCCCAGACATTTCTTGTAATCTCTAGAAATCTTTTGAAGGCTCTCAAAATCCTTGTAAATTTTTTGAAATTTAAAAAATCTTTTGATAGTTCTTAAAATCTTTTGAATTCTTTTGAATTCTTTAAAAGCGTTTTAAAACTTGTGAAAACTTTCAAATCTTTTCAGATCCCAAGAAAATTTCAAGTAACCTTTACAAATATTTCGAAATCCCTGGAAATCTATGAGAAAGCTATGAAATATCTAAAAATCTTACGAAATTTTTTGAAATCTTTTGAAATCTCTTAAAAGCTTTTGAAATCTGCATACCCAAAAGTCGATTGATAACTTGTGTTACATAGTTTAAAAAATTTAATGTTACAATAATGTCTTTCTTAACGCAATAAAATGTTTCTAAGGGTTGCGACATGAAGTGAAAACCTTGTTGATGTCATATTACGAAATTATACGTTAAACAAGCATGAAAAAAGCTTCGCAACTAGGAAAGGGTAACAATCAATAAAATCTGAATAGATTAGATATTAGATTTTTGAATTAAAAAGCATAATTCAAACTCGCGTCGCATTTTGTAAATCCTAGGAGGCGAATGTGTAGGTGATAGGTGATAGCTGATAGGTAATATAGCTGATAGGTCGTGACCCCGTTTAAGCGGGGAAGTTTGAATGCGTCAAGTTCTTCCGCGTGTGGGAAAGCTTTCGACCGTTTCTTTGAATCCCGCGTGGCGCTTAGGTTGGTCGGCTCGCGCCGGCCAATCGGCTCGGCACGCGTCTGTGACGTCAGGCGCGGCTATATAAAACCGTTGCGCGTCAGTTTCGAGCTCAGACCTCAAGCTAGCTTTGAGAAATGAGCGTGGCCAGGTAGCAGTTCTCGGTGAGTCTGCATCTCTCTTCACTGAGACTCCAGTGAGAGTGCAGCTGAGTAACAAATCGTCGTTGTTACTCCCGGAGTTCACATTTAAACCAACAATAACAATAATAAATAATCAGTCAAAAACAATAAACACCGTTACAACCAAGGATCTATAAAACTAGTCAAAACTAAAACTTAAACCCAAGTTTAAATGGTGCCGCGTTCTCGACGTGTGACTGTACAAAGTGTAAATAATTATTTATTATCCTTCGACCAAAAAGAACAAGTGCGGAGGAACTGTGCAACATTTGCAGTTGAAGTCAGTTGATAGTCAACTCAAACCAGTTGAAACCAGTTAGTTATATATAGTTAGTTTTGAAATCAGTGCTCGTTTGATTCCCGCAGGAATTGAAAAGTGATGGAAACCCTATCTTAAAAATTATCGTCGTCTCCTCTTGTAGAGGAGTCTTGTCGGAGTTCTCTCTCCGCTGAACTTTGCGCCTTCTTTGTTGGTTTGGTTTTTTCGTTCCGAGACCGTAAGAATTCTCGACTTGTTCGAGAATTCGCCATAAAACGGCCTGAAAATTCCTGCCAACGTAGCGAAGAAGCTCACGAGGCTGTACATAAAGTACAAGAAGATGGTCGGGAGCAACGGGACCATGATTGCGATTCGCCTTGTCCGTAGTAAGCTGCGGAAGAGGGAGGATCACTCGAATGCTGTGCACCCTGAGCCAGCTGTCGTGCAGACGGCGACGCCAGGGAACAACGTCGTCTCCACGACATCCGTCACGACGACAACTGGTCCCGCGGAAGGTTGCTGCACACAGACCACCGTGGTGACGACCACCACCACTGCTGTCGTCACGATGGATAACCATAACAACACCGAGGAACCTGATCCCATCTTCACCACGACCACCACCGCCACAGCTGAACAATTCATTTGGCAGTTTCCGCCACCTTATCCGCCGCCAAACACGCCACCACCTCAGTACACGTTGTACAATGACCAGGTTGGTACTACTCACTCACATTATTTATCATCTACTTACTTATTTATTCGTGTCCCCATTCTTTTGCTCACTCCTTTTTCTTTGACCTCAAAAGATCATTTCATTCATTACTAACAACAACACCACATTCATTGGTCTCTAGAACCCCTGCAATGATCAGGGTGGTCGTAGGTCAGGGAACAATTTCAAGTCAGGGATTTTTGTTGGCCATGGAAATGTCAGAGATTTTAGAAAAATCCAAAAGTCAGGGAATTTCTGTGAGAAGTAACTGTCGAGAATAATCAGGGCTGCCACACGGTCAAGTTGTTACTGTTTTTTTTTTCTTGAAGCACTTGAAGTCACTTTTTAAAGATAAAGACACTGTTTGAAATAAAAATATCACTTTCAATAAATTAGAATTAATTAACTATTAGAAAGTATGTATCCCTTTTTTTGATAGTGTAAGTGTGTGTAACTTTAACGGTAGCCTTACATATTTTTTGAGTGGCCTCTATTGAATTGAGTTCTATACCTATTTCTGAATTGTTTTGAAATACTTTCCCGTATTTCAAAAGATTTGAAGAATTTTTAAATAGATTTGAAAGGCTTTATTTTTAAAACTGTGATTTTATAAAAGTGTAATAAAGTTTTTTTTCACTGTAAGATTCAAAATTTATCGACTTAAATTTTGGAAGCTTACAGGTTTAAAAAGACTTATTTAAATTAAAAGACTATTTAAATTTGAAATGATGAAATGTTGGACGTTTCAATGCAGAATCTAAATTTTTTCAGTATTACACTTATTTTCAGTCAGCTTACATTCATATTGATAATTTAAATATTAATTTTTTCAACCGAACTTATTTTTTAGTTTTTGCAAAAACTTGTTATTTTTAACAAAATATAACTAAAACTTTCCGTTAAAAATTCATTTTTTACTTAAAGTGTCTAAATTTTCGAAAGAAAAACATTCAAAATTAGACTATTACAAAGCAGAAGCCACCAAAATTGAACATTTTTTGAGGCCCTCAAAAAACACTTTTTTGTTTTAAAACTTAAAATCTATTAAATCTTGAAGATATCATTAAATTTTTTAGAATCTTTTGACATTTTTTGAAATATTTGGAAATTCCTTTAAATTTTTTAGAAATCTTTAGATTTTTTTCAAATCTTTGAAAGTTTTTGAAGTTTGTAAAAGCATTTGAAAACAAATTCAATACTAAAAACATACAAGCTTGACCGATTAATTGATGTAGGATTCAAAAGCTGGGTTAATTTTAAATTCTCTAATTTATAAAGTTTCATTCTAAGTATTCTTCAAATGTTTTCAATTTAAAATTATTTCCAATTATTAAGGCTTTTATGTAGAACTTGTTTGATTCTTAATTGTTTAAATTAGAACCAAATAATTTATAATTCTGTCAACATTACATTATTTCCAATTTTAACCTTTTATATTTTACAATTATTTAGCTATAAAGGATTTGAATTTAAAATTGTACAATTTTGAACAATTTAAATTTCAATAATTTGGAAATATTCCAAAGTTTTAAAGATTTTAGGGTATTTTTAAAAATTCAAAAGAAATTTTCAAGGATTTTCAGCAAATTTGAAGAGATTTTCAATTTTATTTTGAATTTCATTTAAATTCATTTGGAATTCACCCTGATTTCTTATTAATTTATCCTGAATTCTTTGGGATTCTCTTGAATTTTGTGAATTTCTCTAAATTCTACTCAATTCAATGGATTTTTTAAATTTTATTTAGTTTTTATTTAATTTATTCTGAAGTTTGTTACCCCATCTCAAACTTACTGAATATCAAAGAATGTTTTCATATTTTTTAATTGTTTTCAATTCACTTAATTTTTTTTTAATTCACCTTGTTTTATTATGAATTTCATCGATTTCTTCTCATTTCCCTTACATTCTTCTAATTTCGCTCCACATTTACGGAAATCAATTGAATTTTTCCACTTCTTCCAAATTCATTCGAATTGTTTTGAAGTCTTCGGAATTTATCTTGAATTCGTTAAAGTTCACCTTCAAGGCTTATAAAGTTTATTAAATTATTTTCAATTCAAAGGAATATTATTCGCATTATTAATGCACATTACTCACTTTTGGTCACTTTTTCGGTTTAAATATTTATATATTTAATATTATATTAAATATTATTCGGTTTGTATATTTAAATATATAGGTAACTTTTTTCAAGAAAATTTGGCTTTGGTAGGCCCCGAGAATAATAAATTTAAAAAAATTACATTCCATTTATAACAGATTTTATATTAAAATTAATACAATATAAGATTTTTGGTTTCTGAATATTAATTGTCAGGCAAAATGAAAAATTAGCCTGGGAAAAGTCAGAGAATTTTGAAAATAAACTTTTTCGATCACCGTGAATGTTGTCTTCGAAATTTTATTCATAATATTATCAGATTCCTTGTAAAGTCTCTCAATAGAGGTGTCATTGTTAGTTGAAAATGTGCATAAGATCTAAATCTAAAAGACGCCGGCCAGGGTAAATGTATTCTTTTAATTGTTTGATAATCTTTCTCCTTCAAAAATGTCTTTGAAATCTCATTCCTAAGGTCAGAAGTACAGTTTCAGAATGTCATAGAGATTGTAAAATATGTATATGTAATTGTGTACATTTCTGATTAGAGTTTGAAATTTTCTTCAGTAATGTTTTCAAACCTTCACTTGGGATGTACTTAGCAACGGAAAAATACTATACTTTTCGACTCGATAGATGGAATATTTCCTAAAAATGTTTCTTTTTTAACAATCTTGCATTTCTCTCGAATGTTTGACCCGAAGAAAACATTAGATTCGGTATTATGAAAATTCTAGAACCTCTCTAATGATTATTAATCAAGCTCTAGAGTCTAGAGAAATCTCTCGTCATTCATAATATTCTGAGGCTTGGACATAGTGACTAAATTTTGTAGAATTTAGCATTGTTTACATTTCTTGATAGATTTTGACATTGTTGTCAGTGAATACATTTAAAACATTTAGTTAGAATGATCCGAAGAATTGGAAAACTTTTGAGCACCATGAATGTTTTACCTGAATGTAGAAAATTACATTCATAGGTAATAAACATCTAAAATCACTGAAGTTTATTACTCAGGTCTTTCAAAAGAATCCTCTAGATTTCAATCATAATGTTATGAAGTTTGTTTGTAAACTTTGCATTTCCCGATATGGTTCCATATTGTTGTCAGTCATGTAATTTAAGAATAATTGAACAAAATTAAATTCTCAAAGGACGGTTGATTTTACCAAATTTGGTATTGATAATTTTGGTTACATTCACCTAAAAAACTGTATAAACAAAACCATTTGGTACAGATAAGATCCTTCATTCTTATTGAGTCTATTTTGTACAATATACGTTTCTTGACAATGTTTGATATTGTTGACAGTCAAGCCTTTACCTCTAATCTTTTTTTTTAGATCATTACAATGTCCAATTATTACAAAATATTTTCATTTCGTTAAACTGTCCCACTTGGACCATGGAAAGTACATATTAATTACTTCGTACGCTTAATTAAAACCGTACTGTATTGGAATAATACGTATCATATAAAATTTTCCATAAGGTACATCTAAAACTCTGTTATTTTTCTTTTCTCCAGTTTATTCTGTTGTCAATGTTTTGAATTTTAGTTTGAGAGCATTATTGACATTCATATTCTCATTGAAATAAGATTATAAACATCCTATTCAAGAATCAACTCACGTTCCGAAATTCTGCTAGAATCTCATAATTAACTTTATTTTCAATTTATTAATATACTCCGAATTGAGGAAGATTGTAAACTGTTTCTTTTTCTCTTTTACAAAAATAAAGTGGGCTATCGAAAAATGAATACTCACGAAAATGATGTTACCAACCAAAAACCTTTTTGAATTACTTTTTTGGTATACTATATACAAGAAAGCGATATGGAAATCAAAATATTATCAAGCAACTTTCTTTCGCTACCATATGAATATCAACGGTTTTTATTATCAGTCTCCTTTGGTGGAATGGGAATTCCTCTTACGTTGAATAACAAAATTACCATTTATAATAAATTTCATGCGTAAAAACCAAGAATATATTAAAAATATTTCATTCATATAGTACATCTTGCCACATCAATTTTTCTTAATCCATAGTGTATACACTGTATAGTGTATACTATTATATTTGTATAGTATCTAATGAATTTAAATTTCAACGTTCGGTCAATACCGACTAAAATCGTGTTAGTTCGGGTAGTGTGGCAGTTGGCAGACGAATTGGGCGGATGTAACGATTTTGTCCGTGAACCGGACCTCCCAAAGGCCAACTTTTTAATAATCGAAACTTGCTTAAAATTGAAAAGGTTTGCAATGATAAGCAGTTCATATATCAGAGAGATAAAGTTTCTTTTTTTTTGTCGGTTGTCATTAGTAAAACAAGCTTAGATTGTAAGATAAGAGTTTCCACACAATATGAATCCGAAAGTATTAATTTTGAACGTGTCATAAAACTTATGAAAGATTTAACAGAGGTTCGTAAAAAGTACGATGGTTTTTTAAAGACCAGGAGTTGGTAATTATGTATTGTGGAAGATCAACTTTAATGACGAATCATGAAATCGCGTGAATACAATAGTCAGAGTCGTGACAACGTTACCACTCAAGGATGCATCGAAATGATGTTACATTTCCGCTAAAGATTAGTTTCTCCTTGAGTAAAAAATTCGAGAGTTTGGCTACCAGAAGCAAATTTCATTCTATATCAGATAGCATATTTAAACTAAAATAAATTCTTGATCCTTGAGATACTAGTAAGTCGTGATTCTGAAGTAATTTGTAAGAC
The DNA here is from genome assembly GCA_932066315.1 of Andricus coriarius. Lineage (NCBI taxonomy): Eukaryota > Metazoa > Arthropoda > Insecta > Hymenoptera > Cynipidae > Andricus > Andricus coriarius. Next base: position 2,588 of record CAKNWT010080612.1, on the reverse strand, counting down.
AAAAGAAATCAATCGCGTTCGTTTCTAATCAAGATCACGTGGTTCAGATTCATTCGAAACACCAGCTGAAGTTGATGCATAATGTGTTCCAAACGTAATTCGAGATTGCAGTAAACGACAGGTTGATCTCTAAATGAAAACATCTGTATCACAATAATGTGCTAAATGTTCTGCGAAACTGAATATTAACATCGTCGTATCAATTTCTGCCTGGTTTCCGATAGCACCTGATTCAATCTACGTTTTATTTCCAACTTCATCGATTTCTGTGTGGTATAGCATAGTTTTACCATCTGCTTTTTATGACTCCCCTTCGGTTAGTCGTTAGTGTTAGTAGCTAGTCTGCTAGTCTTTCACAGCTACTAATTTTCGGCAAGGTTGGTTACCCTTCGATCGTTGACCTCAGGATCGGCTTCAAGCTTCAAGGAACCCTGAATGGAATCCAAAAATTATAATAATTGTTGCTTAGAAGGTATTTGAAAAAATCACCTATACTTATGATGAAATGAATCTTAAGTGAAAGGAAAGGGACTTCAAAAAGAGCTTGCATGTTCGATTTGGAAGTTGGATTTTGGTCTTTAAACATTGGCGAATGGATTGTGTCTCCACTTAGCAACCAGTTGCAAAGTATTTATGTAAGAATTGTAAAATCGCAACACTTTCTAGATTAGCGGGGCCCCAAAAAATGAGGTCGAAAGCCACCTCTTTCGTCCGAGGTTGATCGAACTGAGAGGGGCGGTCCCATGAGGCTTTTAGAGAGGGGAAAGAGTCGGTTTCTGTTTGGAGAGGGTAACAGTGGCGTATCTAAATCTTGTGTTCTAAAGGGGCCTTCTTTGTTAAGTTCTCCTCTAGAGGAAACGTCCTCTTCAAGGGTACATGAGTATAATTTTGGGAGAGATTTAACCTCCAGGTTTCGTATTCCTTACCCATCTCATCATCAAGGAAGATGGCTTGATACATGCAGTTTTTGAAGTATAAGATGACAAATGATTAATCACACATTTCTGGTGAAATGTGTCGTCGTCAATAAGAACGAAACTGACGTTGCTATCGATTCAAGGCTGTACCCATCGTATACTTTGTCGGGTGCGTACGATCCAGCCCGACCAGACCAGGTAAACGAGGCGTAAGCGATGTAAGTTGTAAGGTCGAGGTTCAGGCACTCTGTCGCCAGAAAAATCCTAAACAATCGGCAACGTTGCCGAGTCTTGCCTCGGCACTGTTGTGACATCGTTTCACCGTTTCACGCTCCACTTATTTATTATCGTTAGTATTCCACTGCTTTCCCGTACATTACATCTGTAATTATCATTTAGATTGGCAGTAGCTTTGCCTTTAGTTCGCCACCCTTACCAAACCTTAGAGGGCTTAGATTCCTTAGAGTAATCCTATTTGTTGCATCTCCATGCTATGCCCTCCTTAAGGTGGTCAGAATACTCTGGCAGGTTACGCAACTTTTAATGCGATTAACGGTCAGCTCCAGATAGTCCAGTTTATGCAGAGACAGTGTCTTTGATCTCAATTTTTATGAAAAGGACCTAAAAGCTTGTTTTACATAATCTGATTATTTATTTTGCTCCTTACATTTGATTACTTCCTACTCCCTTGCAAGTTCTCACTCTTTCCAGAGTCCGCAGAGTATGCGCAATCCAATTGCGTGTGCGTTGGTAGGAGTGGGGGATACGCTCGCATAGGCGCAGGATTAGCCCTTATACCAAATCCTCTCGCCTTTCAAATTGAAACTTTTTTTTTTGTTTTTGAATCCACGTTTATTGCACGTTTGTAAGGAAGGAGCTGATTTCCAAAATTGGACCCAGTTAAGTGTTTCTCTTGCTGGTCTGATTGTCGTCACTCTAGCCAAGAGCGATATAGCTATTGCGATTCGAGCGTGGATAGGTGCGAAGTTTCTATAATGGAAATGCGGGGTCCACTTTTGTGCCAGGTCGCTTTCGGCTTGGCGCTAAAATTAATGTGGGTGGGCGTTCGTAGTGGTCGGTTGCCAGCTTGCTCTCCTGACAACCGACAGCTGTCTCGACATCCACCAATGAAACAAAGTTCGAAGTCGAGTCTACCAACACACTGTAGATTGCAGACACTCGACTGGAGTTCAGTTCAGGTTGCCTGATGGACTGATGGTCGATTTCCGGTGTCTGGTTTTCTTTGAGTCCCACAGGACGAGACGTTCCCTCGCACCAGGTGTGACATTCCCAGGATCTATGCATTTATGGCCTGACAGTCACTGCCAGTTTCACAACTTAGGCGCTGCCCACATTATTTGTCTATTGTTCGACCCAGCTTGTCTATTCTACTCCTTCTCCTGACATTTCAAAAAATTAAAACAGGAGATATCCTGTGAAGTGGAGAGAACTTTCCCTTTTTGAAGGATGTTTCTTCTGTCTGTTAGAATTCGTATTGTAAGCTGGATTAATGAATTGTGATCATTCTTATCAGTAACACCGTTACTGATTACACTAGTTACACTAGTTTTATAAAGACTTTCTCAATGACACATCAATCTGGCTCTATGCTAAACAGCCTACTTTGAGTTGGTTCCAATAAAAAAGAGGGCCATTTATAAATATAAAAAG
>CAKNWT010080599.1:0-10402 GCA_932066315.1 Andricus coriarius | reverse complement strand
GGCGATCAGCGCCACAGTTTCACATTTTGCCCGCTGAGTCAAGTTGGGAACTATAATCATAATAATCGTGTCAGCCCCCTGCTTCAAAACAAGACGATTTGGTATCATAATAGGACGGCAAAAAAACGATGCTTAATTAAAATGGAGCCATAGTTATTACAGTGTGGAATAATTGATAATGTTAACCAAGTAAGAAAGAAATAAGAGTAACTTAGTAAAGTAGGAAGAAAAATGGTTAGAAGGAGGATATGGGTGATTGTCAAATTGTAGGCAAAGTTTAGCACCTACACTGGCAATCACATTATTATCAGGAACTAAATATTTCATAACGGAAATCGATCATATCACATCTAAAAATTATAAATCCAAAGGGGGCAGATTTGAAAATAAGAAATAATAATGAAATTCTTACATGAAATACGGAAAGTGGATTTGAGGTTGGGAGTTTGATTGAAAGAGAGCAAGAGCTTTTAAAAAGTTCAAAAGCGAATACTGTAACGCATGCCATTTAGGAAAAATGAAATGTTTAACTATTTTAGATTATTATTTATTTTAATTTCAAAAGAAGTTCTACTTTTTATTGAGACGGTTGAGACTGGCTACATATAAAATTTGAAACCTACAAAGGTCATTAATTTGTCACAATTGTGAATAAAAATTCCATAAAGTATACAGTATATTATTAATAACAAATCTACCTACCTGCGCTGCAATATAATTTATAACACATCTCTTTGTTTCTAATTAACTTATTTAGCTTAATTCTTGAGATCTGTATATTTATAAATAGAGGCTAGGAAACAGAAAACAAACCGGCACACCTGATCCACGCGCACGCGCATATAAGCAATCATACACTCCTCTATTGTACCGTACAGGAATGATACGAGAAAATTGATGAAGTTTAGCCTTTTTTAATATTTATAAAAAAATAACAGATTTGGATGATAGAAGGTCACCTACTTATGAAAGAAAACACCGCTGAGTAAGTAACGGAATGGTTTTTATAATTTTTGTTCAATCACTATTATTATAAAAAAGAGTACGGTAATGATGCTTTTGTTGACAAAATGCACTTTTCCGTTTTAATATCGGAATCACAAAAAAAGAAGTTCATATTTTAGGCTCAATTTTATAGAATTTGGTACTAAACGATACGCTTAATATTTCTGTATTTATTACTCAATTGTAATTACATGTTTTACTATAGATAAAAAGACGTACGGTAATGATTTCTTAAATGACAAAAATCGAGGGACAGGCTTTAAGGTTTGGTTTGGGATGTTCTTTTATTAAATTAAAGTAAATCGGAACGCAAAAAAAATGACCATTTTTTAGAGGATGGTGATAACTATTAATTAAATTTAAAAAAAGAAATCAGTACGAGTTTCTAAGTTAATGTTATATTACTGGGACTTCAAGTTTGCCTTCAATTTGACAATTACCCATACATTTAAGCCAGAATGGTAATAGGCATTGAATTCTTCTACAGATATATGCATTGTTCGAACAACTTTCATTCATTTTAGGGTTGATGTGGCACAATCGACAGAATTCACTCTAAAGGCAAAAAGGATTATTAATATTCGGTAATTTGGCTGTATTCAAAGGTTTCTGAAGGAGTGGAACTTTGAAATAAGATAATTAAAATTATTTCATATAGGAACTTTATATACCTCATCCCTTTCTATCTCTCATCATTGATCTTAGTTCCAGAGTGATTCACGGAGCAAGCAATCTCTGCTCTCAACTTTACAATTATTTACATGTTCCATATGCCCATGTGTAATTCTGTAAGTTTTTGTAAGTTTCCCCATTCCTTAAGATACAAATATTTTCAACTATGACTAATTTGCAATTCGAAGGAAAAACTAGACCCTGCGAGTAATGCAACTGCAGAAACTGTTTACATAACAACCGCTGCTTGAATTTTACTAGTTTGAAGAAATCTCAAGGAAGAAACTTCTAGTCACAAGTTCCTGCCGCATCAAGGAGAAAGGTTCATTTGTCGCCTACACTAACGTGACGAGAGTAAGATTCTCGTGCAACTCTGATGCGATTTCGTTTTCCTTTCCAGAATAGGAAAATTTGCCACTCGGAGTAAAGTTTTCCTATAATTAAGTTGATGCCAATAATGATCAGACTTCGGTGCACAAATTTTACTGAATGCTGACGTTATATATGGTTAAAGTGACCACATGTACCATTGAACGCAAACCATGTACTGCAAACTATGCTACGAATCTCATATAAGGTACAAGCATAGGAGTACCGCTCGTTACGTCGGCCATGTATATACGACACGGAAACGGCTCTGAAATTAATATGGCTTTGCGAACGGCGAATCGCCTGGCACCACCCCTAAGAATTTATGTTTCGTGGCAATTAAGCCAACGGTCGGCTATCGCGAGCGTAGATTCTTGTCTCTCTCTAATCGATCGGACTACCATCCTACGCTTACATGCTTAACCACTCTTCAATAAAAGCTTCGGCCGATTCTGATTCTCGTATTTTCAAGCTTTCAGGCTCTAAGTTGTCTCCTTGGATTCTCTCCAAACTATGAGCGAAGAGAGTTTCGAATTTGGATGGTTAAACTTTGGACATTTTTTAATTCCAGTGCTTTCATCTGGATCTGCTTTTCAATTTTATGATTCAGACGAAATACCTATGAGTTTGGGTTTTTGGAAAATTGAATGTTTCTAAATTAGAAAAGATAAATTTGGAACCTTTTCAGATAAGAAAAAAATGTATACCCTCTTGAAATGATTTCAATTTCAGGATTTATCTGTTTTGATTAACTTGATGTTCTTAATGTCTCAAAAGTGAGGTTAAGTTTAAAAAATTGTCAATCATTGATTGCAGCTTGAACTATTTTGTTGAAAATTCATTTTTTTGATTGAAAATTAATTTTTTAATCGAAAAGTGAACTAAGTATTCTATTTTTGGTTAAAAATTGATAATTTTTGTTTTAATGTTCAACTATTGAATTTTACATCAGGAATTCGTTCTTTTTTATTTAAAAATTAGTTTTTTCAACCGAAAACTAATTTTCCTAACTAAACATTTAACTAATCCAATATTGGTTGAAAATTAATTGTATTTAGTTGAAAATTTAACAATTTTCTTCACAATTCATATATTTTGTTGTAAATTTGTTGTCTTTGGTCTTCTTGATTGAAAATTTAACTGCATGGTTGAAAGTTGAATTATTTTGTTGAAAATTCATTTTATCAGTTAAAGATCCATCCCTTTGGTTGGAAATCGAACTCCTTTGTTGAATTTTTTTACGTTGAAACCTAATTTTTTAAGCTAAAAATTCAACTATTTCATGACTGGTTAGCAACAGATCGTTTTTAGTTCAAAATTCAACAGTTTGATTGAGAATTTATGTATTCTGTTGTATATTCATCTTGTCTGTAAAAAATTGATCTTCTTGACTAAAAATTCAACTACTTGTTTGAAAATTGAACTACATTGTTAAAAATTTCTTCTATTAGTTGCAGATCCATCTTTTTGGTTAAGAATTAACTATTTGATCGAAACACAATTTTTTCATTTTTAAAATCCATTTTTTGAATTACTTTAACTATTCAGTAATTGGTTATTGTTGTAATTTTTTAAATTCAAAATTCATCAATTTGGTAGTAAAATTATTTTTTTTTGTTTTAAATTCGTAGGTTTTGGTGAAAAATTAACCCTTTTGATTAAAAATTTAACAACTTGGTTCAGAGTTGAACTACTTTAAAAAAATTCATTTTATTATAATTGAAGATACGTACTTTTGCTTGCAAATTCAACTATTTTGTTGAAAAATGCTTTTTTTGTTAAAAATAAATGTTTCACCAGCAAATGTAACTATTCTATTTTTTCTTAGAAATTCATCGTTTTTAGATTAAAATTTAACTGTCGGGCTGAAAAATTAAATTATTTTGTTTAAAATTCCTCTTTTTGGGTTGAAAATTCTACTAATTGGTTTGAAATAAATTTTTTGCTAGAAAATCCATATTTTTAAATTCGAATTCTAATCCTCTGTTATTTCTTGTTTGAAATTTTACCTCTCTTGGTAGAAATCTGATCTTTCACGGTTAAAAATGAAACTGTTTGGCTAAAAATTCATTTGTGTTGGTTGAGGATTTAACGATTTTGTTACAAATTCATCGAGTTTGGTTGAATTCAACTATTCTGGATTTCAAATTAATATTTTTTTCATTTAAAAATTACCTATTCAATTTTTTTACAATTCATTTTGTGGTTAAATTCGTTTGTTTTTATTTTTTTGTATAAATTTAATCTTTTTCGACAGAAATTTGAGGATTCAATTATTCTATTAAAAATTTTTCGTTTCTGGTTGAAGTTAACTGTTTTTCATTTAAAAAACGAAATCATTTTTGGGGTAAATATAAAACATTAAATTTTGTTTTGAGAATTCATCTTTTTGGTCAAATTCAACTGTTTTTTATTCAAAATTTGGTTGTTGTTAAAATATCAAGTATTATATTTTTCGATGAGAATCAGTCTTTTTTATTAAAATTTTAACTATTTTTTGGAAAATGTAATTAGTTTGTTGAAAATTTATCTACTTTGTTTAAAATGTAATTATTGTATTAGAAATTGATCTAACTTGTTGAAATTCGTCTATTCGTGAAATTTCAACTATTTGGTTTTAAATGCAACTGTTTCGAATCATCTTGCATCATTCTGCTCTTATTGATGGAAAAATTATTTCAAAATTTGAATAATAATTATAAAGTTTAATAAAAATTGAGTTAGGTCTAAAAGGCACATGTCCTACTGCAATAAAAAGGCGTATACTGGAAGAAACGTATTATAAAAAATTTCAATTTTCATCAAGAAGATTATATGCTATTTTTGAATCAGTATTCAGTATGATAATGTTTTCAGACACACAAATACTCATATGAAAGAAAAGAGAAACTTTTAATTGTGCGTTTTTTCGAATTTGGATTCGAACCCTTGACGCATTGTTTGAAACGCAATCCAAGAATGCTACTATCTGAGCTACGCTGCCTCCGAAAATATATAATTTCTAAAACTTTACTACAAATTTGGATTCCTTTGATTTAGAAAACTTAAAAATATAGATGCGCTCTTAGTGGAATGACTTTAATTTGCTTAAATTTAAACTTTGAATAAATTTTAGTTCATGAACTACCAAATATGGATCCGTTCAAATATAAATACTTATCTCATGCCATTAGTCACAACATAACAATTAAAACAATTCACGTTTGTTTTCTGTGTGCAAATTAATGTTTGAGTTTAATTGAAAAAAAAACGATTTCCCTACTTTCGTAACTTAATAATCCCAGTCTGGGAGAACGCTTGAAAATCTCAGAGGCTTTACCCTTCCGCCAAATTGAACGTTACGGTCGGGAATTCACGGGAAACTTTTTCGTGCAGGGTGTGAAGATAGGATAGAACAGAGGGTAAGGGACCAAATGGGAATTGAAGCTTCCGATGTAGGCTTTACTTTTTCACGCTGCGGAAGCTGACTATCTGTTGTGAAAACAAACTGTAAAAATGGGAACGTAAAATTGGTTCAGAACATCAATTAATTATCCTACTGGGTGGCTGCAAAACTTCCTTTTTAAAATTCATTCACTTTTTCCTGATTCATTGACATTTTCTCTCACCATTAATATATCGAGACCGAATTCTAATCTTGTAACATTGTTAATATAGAATCTTTTATGAAAGAAATAAAATAATTTTATATTTAAATTTTAGTTTATGATTCTTAGAAATGTCAAAGCTTAGTTTAATTGAAGAAATTGAAAAAGTGTTCTATTTAAATCCAAAAAGGACCAAAAGTGAGTATTGTGCATTAATGATTATTAGTGCACATTACTCACTTTGGGTAATTTTTTCGATTTAATAGAAAAATGTGACCAATATTTTTTTTGATTTAAAATATTGCGATGTATTTTATTTGAATTCCAGGTGAATTTAAATGAATTAAGGATATATTCATAAGATTTCTACATAATTTGATTTAAAAAAATTTAAGTGATTTAGAAAAAATTTGTAAAATCGAAATGATAATTTTCGCCTTGGGCGATAGCTTTTTGTCTAGTCAGAATCTGGTTTAGATGTTTTTGATGGAGACCAACAAAAATATGAAAGAATTGTGTCTGGCGAGACAGTAATCTACACGTCGGTTTTTATTTTTCAGCATCAAAAATATAAAAATTTAAAAATCCATGATTGAACATATTTTTAAGTATTATCTGTTGAACATTTTATCATTTCAAACTATTTTCGATCAGGTAAAATTTTGAAACAAAAGCCCTCAACATTGAAATATTGCAGACTAAAATTTTAAAAATTGGACAATTTCATTAGAAAGGAGTTGAAATTGTATTTGTTCTAACTTAAAGTGTTTAAAATTAAATAATTCTAAATTTTAAATTCTTAAAATTCAATAATTTTTAATTCGAAGCGATTGATGTTTAACAATTATAAATTAAATGTCTTAAAGTCAAAGTTTTCTAATATTTGAAGATCAAAATTCTAATCTTGTAACATTCTCAACATAGAATATTTTATAAATGGAATAAAGCAATTATAAATGGGAATTATTAAATTTTGATTTTATTTTTCTTATGAATGCCACATCCTAGTTTACTTGCAAAATGTGTTATATTTAAACTGAAAAAGTGACCAAAACTGTCAATTTACAACCCAAAAGGTGCCTAATGTGAATTACTAATGTGAATAATGTTCTTTCGAATTTAAAGGAATTCATTTTTTTTGTTAGTTTCAGGAAAATTTCAACAAATTTAGGGTATTTTTATAAGGCTTTTAAACGATTCAAGTCAAATTTAAAAGAATTCAAATAATTAAAAAAAAATGTTTAAAATAAACAAAATGACAATGATTTCAGTAAACTTGGATGGAATTTAGAGGAATTTAAGGGAAATGAGAAGAATTCGATGAAAGTCATAACAATTCAAGTGAATTGAAAAGATGTATAAAGTATGAAAAAATTGATTAAATTGATTAATTTTAAAATGTGTTTAGAAGAATTAACAGGGATTAAAAAGAATTTAATGAAATACCTAAGTATTAAAGAAGAATTGAAAATACTTCAGGATCCATTAAACATTAAATTGAAAAATCCTAAGAAATCCATTGAGCTGATTAGAATTAAGTTAGAAGAATTCAAGTACTATTACATTTATATTTCAAGAATCTTAGAAAATCGAGAATCTTAGGAAATCCCTTGCTTCTTATGAATAAATTTGTTGAAATCCATTAAATTGTGATAAACACCTGTGAATATCTATGAAATCTGATGGTATCATCTGTAATTTCTGGAAAAATCAAATTACCTTGAGGGCTTCAAAAATCCCTAAAAATCATTTAAATCCTCGGAAATCTCATGAATCTTTCAAAATATCTTAAAACTTTATAGGTCCACTAAAATCTCTTCATATCATCGGAAATTGTAGGAAACTTTTTTCCAACCGCATGACAACTTTTTTGTAATCCCTTAAAATGATTGAAATCATCTGAAATAATTAAAATCAATTATAAAATTCTTGGTGAGCTTTAAAATTACGTAACTTTCAAATACTTTAAAATCTTTCGAAATTTGCCAAGCTCTTGAAAATCCTTTAGAATTAAAAAGAAAACTTATACATTTAAAATCCTTTGGAATCAGCTCAAATTATTGAAATCTTATATAAATATGCTAAAATATTTTAAATCTTTTAAAATCTGCTGCAATCCCTTGAGATTTTTTTAAGCTCTTCAAAATTTTCTGGAATTTTCAAAAACACCCTAAGATCATTAAAATTCATTGAAATTCCTTCAAATTTGTAAATAAATTAAAAATTTATTGTAATCATTCAAAATATTCTAAAATCGGTAGAATTATTTCAAATCTTTAAAAATACCTTGAAATATTTTTAAAAATCATACAAATCCCCTTTAAATACCCTAATATATTTCAAACCCTTTGCAATCTTTGAAAATCGCTTAAAATTTTTTAAAGCTCTTGAACATTTTCTGAAATTTCTAAAAACATCCTAAAATCTCTGAAAATTTTTGAAATTTCTTTAAATTATCTAAATAAATTAAAAATTCCTCTTAATCTTTTAAAATATTCTAAAATCTGTAAAATTCTTAAAAATCTTCAGAAATGCCTTGAAATATTTTTAGAAATCTTTAAGATCCTACCATATCCCACAATTCTCAAACAAAATTCTTTAAAATCCATTAAATATTATAAAATCCCCTGAAATTACGTTAGACCTGATGATATTTCCTGATATCCTGAACATTTTATTAGAATATCTTCTGAGCTTTTAAAACCCCTAATACCACTTATATCCTCGGAAATATTATAAAATACTTTTGACTCTTTTAAAATACCCTAAAATATTTTCGATCCTTTAAAATCTTTTGCAGTTCCTTGAAACTTTTTTAAGCTTTATAAAAGTCCTTGAAGTCTTAAAAAATACCCTTAAATCTTTAGAATTCTTTGGAGTCACGTCGAATTATTTAAATCTTTTATAAATATGCTAAGAAATTTCAAATCTTTTCAAATATGTTACAATCCCTTAAGATTTTTGAAAGCTTTTAAAAATTTCGTGGAATTTTTTCAAATAACCTAAAATCATTAAAATTCTTTGAAATTCCCTCAAATCATTGAAATATATTAAAAATTCATGAAAGTCCTAATTTTACAAAATGTAGTTATTTGATTGGAAATTAAATTGTTTGTAGTTCATTTTTTGGTTAAAATAAATCAATAGATTTGAAATGTTTAAATTTTAATTCTTTGTTGAAAATTTTATCAGATTAAAATACTGATCTTTGAATATTAACAAAAAAAAAGGAAAATTGGACAGGGGAAAATCAGTGAAAAGTCAGTTAATTTTGAAAATAAATTTTGTTGGCCAGCCTCTATCACCAAATTGTTAAAATTTTAAAAAACCTGAAGCAGTTCCGCACTTTATCACATTTTAACAGAAAATTCCGAATCAGTTTGCTCTCTCAATTCAAATTTACTCTATCAGTAATTTTAAATGTGTCTAATTATAATTACACGTTATCCCGAATACAGGATTTCTCATGACAACTTGGGGTTGTATGTTCCTGGCATTTAACGGACGTACACTTCATTAAAAGCAGCTAATGCATTGTTCCGTTTAATAAACCGCTGCCAAATAAAATTAGTCTCGTAATTAATAATCCGCTCGCGCACACGGGTCGTCTGGTTGACAAACAAACAAATATTTAACCGACCGGCTACAGCCGGTGGTACTCTTTTGATTGCGCTTTATGAAACTTGGATCGTTGAGCGAAATTAAAAGACTCCACTCGAAGTTTCTCTCATCCTTTTTTCTCCTTCGCCCAATTTTCCCCTTTCCGCTTTCTTTACTTATATTATCCTTTCTTTATTTTTATTTATTTCTTCATATATCCGCAGTAGTGAAAAAATGAGACACTCAAAGAACACTCTCAAAAGAGTTGAATCCACCCATGCAAAAGGAGGTTTTTTTATTATTAGGACCTATTATTTAGCGAATAAGAAGTTGGAAATGATGGAAATTATGAAGAAAAGTTCAGTTACAAATGAGGCAATCTTTAACTTGCATTATTAATTCAACAAAATTATTATTTTTTTTTTATCAAAAAAGACGAATTTTCAACTAAAAAAAAAAGAATTTTTAACAACAAATGGAATATTAAAATACACAAAATTAACAATCTAGTTGAAAACTATGTGGAATACCTAATCTATGAATCCAAATTAGTAGAAATTTTACCAACGCAATTAGTAGCATTGTGTCTGACTGGTAAATTAGTAATTTCATTACTTTCTACAAAATGAAATGGTAAGATTTATGTTACTAAATGATTAAGTAAGAATATTCCACTATTCTGATTAATAGTACTAACTTACTAATTCAATAAGTAGCAATCAATTTCCAAGAAACATAATTTAACCATGTTTCTAAAACTTCCTGCTGGTTTTTGAGTTTTAATTAAGAAAGTTTAATGTTTTGTCCATTTATATTATGATTTTATATTATGATATTAATAATAATCGTATATGAGAAATACAATATTCAAAATTCAAACAGTACAGACATTTTCTATTTTCAAAACAAAACACCAAAATTTTAAAAACACATGAATTTTTAACCAAGAAGATTAAGTTTGTATCAAAAAATACAAATTTTAACCCAAATGGTTGAATTTTCAATTAAAAAGATAAATTTTAAATCAAAAATAGAATAGTGACGTTTTCAGTCAAAAATATTAATATTTAAACAACAAAAAAAAACAAATTCGCGAAAAAAATCTTTAAATTTTCAGCCAAAGAAACGAATTTTTAACTAAAAACTTGAATTTTCTACAAAAAAAAAAA
>CAKNWT010080575.1:0-14314 GCA_932066315.1 Andricus coriarius | reverse complement strand
ATATTTTGAATATTTTGAATTTACCGAATTTCTTGAATATTTTGAATTTCCTAAATTTTCGAAAATTCTGAGCATTTGAGAATGTATTTGTGTTCAAAAATTCAGAAAATTCAAGGAATTCATAAAATTCAAATTCAAATTTGTGTTGTATTTGTATTTGTGTTCAGAGCATTTTGGTAATTCAAGATATTCAAAGAATATGAAGAATTGAGGAAACTCAGAATTTTCGAAAATTTAGGAAATTCAAAATATTCAAGAAATTCGGTAAATTCAAAATATTCAAAATATTAAGGGAATTTAGCATATTCAAGGAATTCAGAGAATTTATAACATTTAAGATATTTGAGAAATTAAGAGAATTCTGAGGATTCAGAATATTCTAGGAATTCAGAGAATTTCAGGCAAAAAGTTGGGAAATCAGGGAAAAAATTGAAATAGTTCACAGACTTCAGACATTTTAAGAAATTCAAAAAATTCTAGGAATTCAAAGGATTCAGATAATTTGAAGAATTTCAGGAATTTAGAATATTCAAGGGTTTCATAGAAGTCGAGGAATTCAGAGAATTTCGAATATTCAAGGAATTTAGAGAATTCCGAATATTCATGGAATATGCAGGGATTTCAGGAAATTCAGATAATTTCATGGATTTCAAAGGATTTAGAGAATTCAACGTATTTAGAGAATTCCAAAAAATCCAAAATATTTCAGGAATTCAGGGAATTCTGAGCATTCGAGTGTTTTCTGAAAAGCGTTTATCTGCTAATCGGTTTTGATTGCTTGATAAGCAATACAATTACAATTGCAAAATTTTCTCATGCATAAATAAAATAAATTTCTCCTGATAATTAATTAAAATGCTTTGTTTATATTTTTTGTAAAGGTGTAATTATTTCTCAGATTATTTTTTTATCAGTGACATGAGAATATAGCGATTAAGAAAATAGGCCGTGTACCTTGGAAGAGTCAATTGAAATACTTAAACAAGAGAAATTATAAGTGAAAGTTATTATTCATTTACTTATCAATAATAGACAATTTTATTCGAGAAAATCATTATTGTATTCCAGAATAAAATATATTTCGCAGATATAATCTCACTGAAATATTCAACTCTCTCAGAAAAAATAGTCAATATTACAAAATTTTAGAGGAGTACAGTTAATTAATGTTTTTAATCCTTTTATGGTATGCGTTTAGAAACAATGTTATTGAGATTTTAATTTGGATTTTGTTGTTCTTGCAAAAAATGTTGCACTCATCGCCGAATATTGTGGAATAAAGATTATATCTTATAGCTGCTCAAACTATAAAATAAGGTAATTATTATACGAATAAAGCGGTTAATGTGAATATGCGTAACACCCTCACTTTCACGATAAAAAAAACAGATCAAACAAACTTCACAACGCAATTTCCATCTGAAATTTGTGCTCGTTGCGAATGCGAGAAAATTAGTCTAATTATTCGTACTACTTTAGGAAAGGAATGAATAGTTTAACGAGCAATCAAAGATTTTATGAAGCCTAATGATGGAATTAAAACCTAGTTTTGTTCTTAACTGTTCTTTAAAAAATCATATAAATTTAAGAAACTAGTAATTTTGAGTTCTCTTGGAAAATCCATTCAAAATGACAATTACTATTTTAATAGGTATTTACGATGGAAAAACTAAGGTGATTTAATTGTTTCTGAAAATCAAGCAAACATGATGTTATTCAATGAAATATGAAATTCTGGAATATTTATCAGTTTTCCTAAGTTACTTTAAAACAAAACAAAATAAATAAAATATTAATGTACTCTCGATTTTCTGTTGCATCATGTTTGGATTGTAATTCTAGTCAGAAATTACGAAGACAATTTTGCTGTAACATGCTGACAGAAAGAGTAATTTGACAGCTTAAATCTTGAAAGTAACATAGTAACTACTAATTGTTGATTATGTACATGAATGAAATTAGAGAACCGTCGACCTAAATTTATCTTATGAATATGGAGTTTTTAAATCATTTCAACTGAATCGGATAAAGTAAATTTGATCAAATGCTTTTCAAATGTTTTAAATTTGAAAGGCGATTTAATCTGAAACAAGAATAGAATTAAGTAAAGAAGTATTGCAGTAATATAAATTGGCAAACTCAAACACACTACATGTTTTCCATTTTAAATAGATTCGTAGCATCCAAATTATTTCGAAATTTTTTACTGAATATATTGACCAAATTAGATTCTTGGCAAGCATTCAAAGTCGAAAACGATTTTCCTCTTGTTGAAGAAATAAGCAATTCTTCTTATTCTAATTATAATTCTTCTTCTGATCCTGATTTTCTGAAAATTCTTACAAAACAATTTTTCGATTTTGAAAAGCAACATTTTATTTGAATAATCCTTCCGCCTGGGTATTTTTGAAATAATCACAGTAAGAATGTCTAGAAAACATGATACCTCCAAAATTTTACTGCAAATACAAAAAAAAAGTTTATTTTAATTTACAAGCCTTTAAATTATAAATTTATTCTAGAGAAAATCTGAAAATCATGGAAAAGTTAAAGAATTTCGTTTGTCAGAGAAAATCAGGTAAAAGTCAGGGATTTTGAAAAAAAGTCATTTTTTTCTCAAATCACTTTTTAGTTACTTTTTCAAGATAAAGTCACTATGGTCACTTTTTTAATTAAAAATATCACTTTAGGTATTCCAAAACATTTTCAAATTTTTAGAATATTTTTGGTTATTTTAAAATTATCCAAGGAATATTCAAGAGATATCAATAATTTAAAGGATTTTAGGGTATTTTTAAAAAATCCAAGAAATTTTCAAGAGCGCTAAAACATTTCAGGGGATTTCCAAAGATTTTAAAAATATTGTAGGGTGTTTTCAAATATTCTAAGGTACTTTTTAAAGTTTTGAAAATTTCCAACGAATTTATTAGGATTTGAATGATTTTGAAAGTTTTTAAAGATTCCACAGGATTTCACAAGATTTCTGAGAATTTCAATGATTTTAAGTTTTAGGAGGTTTTAAAAAATTGATCATCTGATTTCATAGAATTTTACGGGATTTTGTAATATTTTAATGCATTTCAAAGAATTTATTCACAAGGAGTGAGGGATTCCGTAGAATTTCAATTTTTTTTAAATACTTTAAGGTATTTCAACAGATTTTAATACAATTTAAATATTTTACAATATTTTAAAAGATTTGAAAGACTTTTCAATTACGAAGAGTAATTTGAAGGGATTTCGAAAAGTTTGAAAGATTTGAAGGTATTTTTAAAAATTCGAACGAATTTTCAAGAGCTTTACAGAATTTCAAGGGATTTCAAAAGATTTTTCATGATTTGAAATATCTTAGGGTATATTTAGTATATTTCAATCATTTAAAGTGATCCCAGAGGATTTTGAAAATTTGAAGGTAGTTTTTAAAATTCCAAGTAATTTTCAAGGGCTGTAGAACATTGCAAGGGATTTACAAAAGATTTTAAATATTTTAGGGGGTTGTGAAATATTGATCATCAGATTTCATAAAATTATACGGGATTTTGCAATATGCTAATGGATTTCAGAAAATTTATTCAGAGGAAGTAAGGGATTTCGTAAGTTTTCCAAGACTTGAAGAGATTTTTAAATATTGTTTTTCTTTTTTTAATATGTTTATTCATTTGGAGTTTATCCGGAATTCTTATTCATCCTGAATTCTTTCAATTTATTTGGAATTCCTTGGAATTCTCTTACATTTATTTACTTTACTCGAATTCTTCTAAAGTAACTTTGTTCACACTTTTTTTAGTTTTTATTTCATTCATCCTTAAGATTTTGAAACCCACTTTGAATTCTTTTTAGGATTTTCATCAAATTCTGATGAATTTATCATGAATTCTTTGGGTCACTGTTTCGTTTTGAGTGGGTCACTTTTTTCCTTTTTTCATGTAAATCAGGCGGTGATAGCCCTGCTAATATTACATTACAAATTTATAAATTTAAAATTAAAATGTTTTGGTTCATTTATAAAAGAATCAATGTATATTAAAAATTTCACAAGATTACAATTTTTTTGTAAATATTTATGGTTCGGGGATATAAAAATTATTCAGGGAAAATTCAGGGAATTTTGAAAATAAAGAAAATAAAGTCAAGTTGTTTTGAATCATTGTCTTCATACCCATTACAAATCAGGACGACTCAAAAATGCCAAAAAATAACATTATTGACACTGAAAAATTCTCACAAAAGAAAATATTCGAAATAGAAAATTCCTGCAATTATAAAATATTCGATATATAAAAATCCTGAATTAGAAAATTCTCGAAGATTTTATAATATTACCGAATTTCAAAATTCTAGAATAATATAATTAAGGACAGTTTATAGTATTACCGAATTTGAATATTCCTGAAAGAAAATTGCCGAATTTCAATATATTCGACAGTAAAATTCACGAAAATGAAAAATTCCCGAATTTAAACAATTAACAAATTATTTTGCTTGATAAATATTATTCATTGATCAAAAATAAAATGATGATTTAATTTCAATTTAGTGATTATTTTCTTAATTTTTGTTTGAATACCGCATTCCTGTGTTCTTGGTAAATAAAAAGGCTGTTACTATTCGTCCCAAAAAACAGGGAGAGTTGCAAAAGGGGATGGACTTAAAAAAAATATTGGAATACTCATCCCGAATATCGGGACTTCTGGGATTTCTGGAATTTTCAAATTCGGTAATATTATAAACCCTAGGGAATTTACCAATTCAGGATTTTAACATTTCAGCAATTTCATCATTTCGGGCATTTTTTGTTTCAAAAATTTTAATTTTCGGATTTTGTCAATCGCCCCAAAAAATCGAGTCCGTTTTCCATATTCAATAAGACCATCGCATCGCACCAAACCATCAAGTGCTCATCACTCTTTTCTTCTTCAAAAATCAACAAAAAGCGACACAAAGCTCGTCTGATTCCATGCCACCTCTTTCAATGTTTCACTCACTGTGCAACAAAAAAAGGATCATAAACGACTGAAAAAAAGTACAATCACACATTCTTCGTGATTCATCTGCATTTGACCTTCATCGACCTCGAAAAATCTTTTCAGTCAAGTTTGGTAGTGCGAAAAAGAAAAAGTGACAAGCTATTGTTTTCTAGATAGTCGAACAAAAGGTCAACATGATCGCGACTGAACTGTTCCGCATCCTCGGCCCTGTTTTCCTGCGAAATGCTCTTGGCAAAGGCGGAGCTGGGGGTGGCGGGGGCGGAGGCGGAGGATCAAACGGAGGCAGTGGGACAACGGTGGTACTGGCAGATCCAGTTTTCGATGATGATTTCGATGATGATACAATTTCATCAAAATCTGGTATAAGCGAAGGTGGCTCCAAAGTCAAAGTTGACTTTGCAACATTCCCACCTGATGAAGATGAAATAGAAGACATAGATACTTCCACCAAAGCATCTGAAGATGAAGTAGAAGACATGAGTACTTCCAACAAAGCGTCAGAAAATTCGTCTTCAACAACGAAAATTGATGATTACATTACAAGGACAGAAGAATCATCTTAATAGTTTATTTAATATTTATCTTTGAGAAATTTGAGCTTTCACAATCACTCTAAAACTATCTGAACCTAACTACTTAAAACTACCTTTCTGTATCTTTCACTTTCCGTTTATTGCACTTTCTGGAATTTTTAACAGTTAAAGTTTTGAATCAATAAAAAGTCCATGGAATTTCTATAAAATTTTGATAGATCTTCTATCAACTATTGGGAAAATTTAGAACAGTGATAGAATAGGGTGGTCCAGAAAAAGTTTTTTTTTAAGACGTAACTGACTTGCAATTTATAAAAAGTTGATAATAAGTAGTTGTTTTCCTAATTTTTTTAAAAACTGAGTTTGTCCCATTTAAAATCCCATGTTAATTTTAAAGGAAAAAAGTTTAATTTCTTACTTTGGGAACCTCAAAAAATGAGGAGAGGGAACTATTGCTCTTTAGCATAAACAAATTTTTTTGTCATATATTTCTTGACCACCCTAGCTGATAAAAATATTTTGGAATAAGCTGTTATTGCTATAAAAAATTTCTCAAAAACCTCGCATAGCTTCTACAGAGACTCACTGAAAATTTTTGAAAGAATTCTGGAATAAATTCATCGAAATTTCAAAACAATTTAATACAAATTTTCGGGATTCCTGGACAATCCCATTTTTACGTTGTTCTACTTATCTTGATTAAATTTGTTAAATCCTTCTGAAATATTTTTTTGTGCAGGATCCGGAAAATCATGAAAATGTTTTCTTCTCTAAGGAAAGTTTCTCAAAACAAAATTCACCTAGGAAATCTTTTTCAACCTCATCTTTCTCTTTTTCTTCTCGTACCCAAGATAAAAATCTTGACTCTTAGGACCTCCATACATTCAAGACTGCTCCGGAGGTTTTTTTCATTTTTCTTGAACCACCGTACTTTTCTCTTTCTTTGTTCTACATTCCCCTTTTTTCATTTGCGTCATTTAAGTCTTCCTACCTCTCGTAGCAATTACACAATCGAGCCAAAGCGTAACAACAGGACAATGACAGACAGTAATGATAGTAAAATGTATCGATAATTTTCACTAGATTATAATGACACTGCGAGCAATCAACTTTCTCGCATAGCACACTAATTTTATCTTAAACTTAGATGTACATTCTGAATCCTGTAAGTATATGATTATAAAAAAGGCAGTTAAAATCCTAAGCCAATAAATATTTATGTTCTTATTTGTGACTTATTCCTTCCAAGAACAACGACGATTTTCTTAGGGGATTGTGCAACGATCCTGGGTACAATGGATTTTTCAAATTTATTGTTGAGAGGATCTTCGTGAGGGACACTCATCTCAAGGAAAAGGAACTGATCCAGGATGACTCTCCTTAGGGACAATGTGATTGGTTGTTATTTTTAATCGATTAACTTTTCAATCCTTGCTATCGTCTTCCACTTTCGTTTCTCAATTTTCATTTCGTTCATCTTTCTTTCTGTTTTTAAAAGAACCAACAAGACATTTTCTGAAACTTGTGGAAAAATTATTTAGAATCTTTAAGGCAATCCAGGATATCAAAATGATATATGATATTCAAACTTGATAATCTTATATACTGATAATTCAATCATTGGTAGAAGCTTGGGAGAAAGTAAATAGATTGGTACAATTGGAAATCTATTAGAATGTTACATTGTCTTGAGTTCTACTTAAAAACAAACAAATAATATAATAGTGATCATGGCTTTCATTAATAAACTGAATGCTCCATATTTTCAATTCAACACGCACCACTTTCTATTTCGAGAAAAAAGTTTAATATGATTCATTTGTTTACTCAAGGTATTAAATTCTTAAAAATTTTTAAATTCTAATTTTTCTACAAGTTGCGCAAGTGTTTGGTTTTTTTCAAAATGACACCAAATATTGTCTCTTCTCAAAATCTATTTCTTCGAAGTGAAACATCGTGAAAGTACTCAAGACGATACACATGATGCATCCCTCTTTAGTCAAAGGGGACTCACATTTAATAATGATCAAAAAAATGTCTTGATTCATTTACTATTCATCTGAACTTCCAGAATTTTAATTTATTTTTATTATTACTGGTGTTTAATTTTTGAAATAAGAAATTAATTGCTTGTCGGAAGCAAAAATTTGCATATTAGAACAAAGTTATGCAAGTGTAAGAATAAACATTACCGAATAAATTATCCAATAACGGCAATAACACTTTCGCTTGTCGATTTGAGGAAATCCTCTAATCCTTCTGATGCAAAAGAAGTCTAATGAATCGTGTCTTATTTGCACGAGAT
This sequence comes from Andricus coriarius, assembly GCA_932066315.1. Classification (NCBI taxonomy): domain Eukaryota; kingdom Metazoa; phylum Arthropoda; class Insecta; order Hymenoptera; family Cynipidae; genus Andricus; species Andricus coriarius. Next base: position 6,488 of record CAKNWT010080575.1, on the reverse strand, counting down.
TGAAATTGAATAAGAAATAATTTTAAAAAACTTTCAATTCAAGTATGATGTGAAATAATTTTATTTTTTATTTTTTTTTATTTTTGGTATATTATGCATATATGTATATAATATTAATACGTATATAATGTCCTAAATATTCTTCATGTACTTGTCATTTCTATCTCTAACATTTTTCTTTTACTTACATTTTATGTAATTAACATCATTATTGAAATCATAATTATAAGTCGTTGTATGTTTCTTAACATTTCTAAGTGTATTTCCTTTTAAATTCTTGTCTTGTGTGTCTAGAAATAGTATCAATTTCTGATGTTGATATGCCTATCTATTTTCTAAAAAAAAATAGTTAAATATCTTTAGCATCTATAGGGTTGAAAAATATTAGTCAATTGATGCACTTTCCAGAAAATTAATTTAGTTTATAATAACGTGAGTAAAAAAAGTCCCACTAGAATCACATCGGGATCCCGAATAAAGATCCGCTAATGTGTAAGGTATGAGACCAATCAGCGCTCAAATACCAAATTTTCTTTAAACTTTCTAGTAATTCATTTATTGACAAAAGTACTAGAAATCTTTTTAATCATTCCAAAAAAGTCCTATTCGAACTTTTTTGGTACCTTTTGGGCACTCACAAAAATTGACAAAAAAATAAATTGAAACATTTCTAGTGCTTTTGTGCAAAAATTAAGAAGAAGAAAGCTGAGACTTTGTTGGCACTTTTTTTCTAAAAAAAAATCTACTTAAAATAAAAAATATACATTGAGTAGAACTTTTTTCATACTTTTGTCAATATTTGGACTGTTAAAAAATGTTTTGAAAAATTGGAACTTGAGTACTGATTTGCCTCATACCTAGTACTTTAGCGGGACCTTATCCAGTATCTCATTGCGATATCAATCGTATTTCGACATATGATTCTATGGTGAAAATAAAGAAACATGTATTTAACAGTTTATTAAAAAAAAATGTCTAAGATTTGTAACAAACATTCCAAGATTCCCTGCATATTCTCAAAAATTGACGGAAAGTTTTTCAAGATGCAGTATTTTTCGAATGAGCATTGGTATTTGAGATTTTATTTTTGTTTTCGACGTGGAAATTCTTGCTCTTTGCGCTGATCCCATTTTTGTTAATTTAAAAAATGAAAGAATAGCGGCTGTTTATATAAAATTATTAAAAGTAGATTTTTTTTTAAACACACTTTTAAGATTTGTATTTTTTTAAGAAAAACAGCTGGTAATATGTACTACATATCTCGTAAGCTTCGTTCTTGGTCAACCACTGCTTCGCATTACAACCATTATTTTAAAAAAAATTTGACTAAATCTTTCTGAATAAAACTTGAAATGCAATTTTTGAGAATTCGCAAGTAATCTTTTGATTATAACAAACATAACATTTTTTTTCTGAAAAGACTGTGAAATACGGGTTCCTTTATTTTCACAATAGAATTATTTATCCAAATACTAAATCAGTGTAGCACCATGACCTATACTTTTCTTGGAATTTTGCCTGATTAGAAATTAAATTTGTCTTATTTTTTATTTTTTCCAAAATTATATTCAAAAACATCATACTATAAATATAAATTTGAAAAATAATGCAAACTTCCTTCCAGGATGTGAATCCCGAGGCGGAAAATCAAGTCAGTGAAGTAGGGGGAGATCATCAAGAATCAGCAGCAGAATCTCAAAACAACGAAGTTCGAGTTCAATTTGCAGATGAAACACCAAAAGATTCGGCAATCGAAGCTTCAGAACCGGCACTCGCACCTCTTGAAGATATTGAAGTTAGTGATGATGAAAACAGGAATAAAAGGTTCCTCAACTTTGGTCTCAGTGGCGGAACTGATGGTGCAGCCGCTGGAGGCGGAAGTGGTGCTGGATCCGGCAATTTCCTCTTCGATATCATCAGGGTGAGTTCAAACCTCGATCTTCTTTCTAAACCTAAAAATTTCAGGATCAAAAATCTCAATTATTAATGCGATGATTGGAAACCTTCTTTCCTTCTAGTAACATCAACCCCATAAAAAAGAAACAAAAAATGAAACTAGACTCACTATCCTACCTCTGGCTGAATAATCGTGCTTAATAGCTTCAATAAAATGCGTGCCAAAGTCAGTCTTGAGTGCTCACGTACAAATTACGAAGAACAGTTGCATCTAAAAGGATAGGGTGTCAAGGTGAACATATGGTTAGATTTATGGACATCTGATTCTAATTGATTTGCGTATTCGCGAAGGTCATTCAAGTTCTTTTCGATCAGTTTTTTAAATTAGTGTTTCAGAGTGTCTACCTGATAAATGATTTTAAATTCCCGGTTTTCTGATAGTCAATTGTTAATATTTTCCGGTCATATAATTCTAAGTTGGAACATCAGATAAGTTTTGGTCATAAGAATAACAATTCGGATTCTAGACAATGAATTTTCTGAAAGTATTATAATTCTGAATTTTAACAGTAATATTTTTTTCAAATTCCCTTATCCTAAATCAGAATAAAAATTTTTTTCAAAAATTTCCGTTCCATGTCCAAACTTTTCTGTTCTAAGTCAAACAATAATTCTTTACGAAAGTTTCTTGTCTCAAAGTGTAAATTATAATTTTCTAGGAAAATTCTCCCTTCCAAGTCACAATTACATTTATTTCAAAAAATGCCCTGTTTCATATCGGAATTATAATTATTTACAACATTTTTTGTAATTATTTTTGTAAAATCCTTTTTGACAAATAAGAATTGAAATTATTTTTCAATATTTCCCGTTTCTTGTCAAAAAACGCCTATTACAAAACAAAATTATAGTTCTTTACGAAATTCTCTGGTCCAAAGTTAAAATGATGACTCTTTACGGGCATTTTTTGTTATAATTCATTTATTAATAAAATAATAAAATACATTTTTCTATTAAAATTCAGATATACAGTAACTACTTTTTTTCACAATTTGGAAGAGGGAAGTTCCAAATTGTAATTAATTCTGACTTTGAACGGGGATTTTTTTTTAATTCCCTTATTCTGGATTGGAATTGAAATTCTTTTCCAAAATTCTAGCTCCATATTAAAAATACCTAGTTCCAAATCACAATTACATTCATTTTCGAAAATTTCTTGTTCCAAGTCAGAATTATATTTATTTACAAAATTTGCTATTGCAGTTCAGAAATATAGTAAGATGGAATATTCAAAATTTGATGAATTATGACTTTGAACTGGAATTTTTTCGTAAATTCCTATTTTATAATTTAGAACTAAAATTATTTTTCGTCCGTTCCATATCAAAAAATTACCTGTGCGAAGACAAGATTATAATTCGTTACAGGAATTTTTTTATACTTAAGTTACTAATTTCCTGTCCAAGCTCAAAATTATAATTCTTTTAGAAAATTCCATATAACAAGTCACAGTTAAAATCATTTCCAAAATTTCTATTCCACATCAGAAATATATTTATTTGCCGAATTGTCTATTATCATTTAATTACAACTTATTTGTTTCAAGTAAAATAATAATGAATAGAAAATATCATCTTTTACGAAATTGTCTGTTCTAAAGTGAACTTAAAATGAAAATTAGAATGCTTTACGAAATTCCCTGTTTATAAAATTATAATTCTCTCGATAATTCTTTACGGGAATTTCCTGGCCTAATTGTCAAAATTGTATTCATTTACAGAAATTCCGTATCCCAAACTTAAAATTATAATTATTCACTAAAATTCCCAGTCCAAAACTCAAAATTATAATTCTTCACGGAAATTCCCTGCCCAGATGAAAAATATTACTTCTTTACTGAAATGTTATTTCGCAACTTAGAATTATAATTCATATCGTGAATTTCTTGTTCTAAGTCAGGATAATTGTAATTCTTTACTTTATTTTTTAAATATTTTCCTTATTTATTCCCTGTTTCAAGTAAAAGTTATGATTATTTTAGAAAATTCGATATTTTGACTGTTTTTATTCTGACGAGCTCTGATTTGGAATAGGGATTTTGTTGAATTCTCTTCTTCCAAATTAAAATTACAATTTTTGTCAAAAATTCCAGCTTCGTGTAAAAAATTCTTTGTTCCAAGTCAAATAATAATTCTTTGCGATAATTCCTTGTACAAAGTCTACATTACAATTCTTTATGGAATGCTCATGCATCAAAATAAAAATAATGATTCTCTGAGGAAATTTGCAGTTCGAAAGTAAAAATTATAATTCTTTAGGGAAATCTCTGTTCCGAAGTGAAAATTTAAATTCTTTACTAAATTCGCTATTCCAAACAAAAAATTATTATTCTTCACGAAAATTCCGTGCCCAAAAGTCAAAATTACATTTTGTTACTGAAGTTATATGTCGCGACTTATAATTATAATTCTTCGCGAAAATTCCCTGTTCCAAATCAGGATAATTGTAATTCTTAACGTGATTTTTGAAAATATGTTTTTTATTTATTCCCTATCCCAACTGAGATTTATAATTCTCTTAGAAAATTCTCGTTCCAACGCTCCTGTCTCCAAATGAAAATTATTATTATGTGGGTAAATTCCCTGTTCAAAAGTAAAATTTTCAATACTTTACAGACATTTTCTGTCTCAAAATCTTAATTATAATTCATTACGAAAATTATCTGTTCCGAGTCAGAATTGTATTTATTCACAAAATTTGCGATTATAATTCAGAAATATGGTAACTCCCTTTTTCCAAAATTTCAAAGAAGAAAGTTTTAAATTGTGACGAAACCTGACTTGAAAGAGGGATTTTTTTATTTCGCTTCTTCCAAATCAGAAGTAAAATTGTTTTCAAAAATTCCCGTTCCATGTCAGAAATTGCCTGTTTCAATTAAAATTATAATTCTTTAGGAAACTGTCCATCCCAGCGTAAAAATTATAATTCTTAACGAAATTTTCTGTTCTAAAGTGAGTCTAAAATAAAAATTATAATTTCTTACGGAACTTTCCCAGTTGTATCTCAAAATTATAATTCTTTTAAAAAATATCCTGCACCAAACTCAAAATTCTAATTCTTTGCAGAAATTGCTTGTCCCAATTGCGAAAATTATACTTCTTTACTGAAATTCCCTGTCCCAAACTCAAAATTATAATTCTTGCCTAAAATCCCCTTGTCCAAAAGAATTATAATTCTTTTAGAAAATTCATCGATCCGAATCAGAATTAGACTAATCAAATTTATGAAACAACCTTTAATTTGCATATTAGTACATTCAAGAGAGAAACCCCAGTCAGTCAATCACCTTTCCGGTTATTTCCTGGTTTCCCCAATTTCTTGATCAGGTAGACACTCTGTATTTAAATTTGATAATTCGGTTTCCGATATTTCCGAAATTTCAATTTTTTTATTTCCGTTTTCGATAATTAAGTTATTGATCCACATAAAATCGTTTTATTATATTTTCCGATTGAGTCAGCAACGAAAGTTGTAAATGAGAGAAGGGCGTATAGACAGAATATATCGCAGACAGTAGACGGTGAAAGTCTAAAGTCTACACTATATCGCCATATTAGTTGTCCGGTTTCCGTTCCAAGGTTTTGTGACCTCATAGCTCGTATACCTGACCGCGCTCAAGAAGATGACTTATGCAGATCGTGAAAGCAACGCGTGACTTCCTTCCAAACCTTGTATCTGATTTTTTATGCAAATTCTAATAATAACTACTTAGTAATAAAATTCTTTCTTCAGGAATATTATTATCTTAAAGCGTTAGAAAGTGCCTTCATGACAAAGTTCAAATTCTTACCCAGAATTACAAAAATACTTCAGGGTAGCCGCAAAACTTCATTCTCAAAATTCCCTGACTTTCCCTCATTTCTCCCTGGCCAATTTTTCATTTTGCCTGACAATTATTATTTAAAGAACACCATTTTAAACCTATAACTTTTTTAACGTATAATTTTTTATTAACGGGAGAAAACAAGTTAAGATTGAAATTACCAATTGTTCTATTTTAACGAAAAAAAATTACTTTTCTAGCATGAATGAATAAATTTGTAATAAAAAAAAAACCAATTTTCAACAAACCGGTGGAATTTTCAACCTACAAAGATGAATTTTCAACCTAATGGTCGAATTTTCAAAAAAAAAAAGAAATAACTTCAACCAAAAACAGCTGCATTTCCAACTAAATTTTTCTGTCTAAATAGATGAATTTCGATTCGAATTTTTAATATTTTAAAATAACTTATTGTAAAAAATTACATTTTTGCCTTTGAAACGGGTTTTCCATAAAGAATTGAAATTTTTTGATTTATTTGACTTGATTATAAGAAATAATCATTTATAACAAAAGAGATTCATTTCCAATAAAATTATACATTTTCCGAACAAAAAGACGAATTTCCAACAAATAAAGATTTTTTAGTCAAGAGAGAAAAGAAATTAATCCAAATTGATGAATTTTAAAGCCAAAAGACAAATTTTCTGTAAAATATTTGAACAGAGGAAATTTAAAACCAAGAAGATTAGTTTTCTATCAAAAAAAA
>CAKNWT010080537.1:0-18121 GCA_932066315.1 Andricus coriarius | reverse complement strand
CTTGAAACTACCCTTTAAAATAGTAACCAGCAATACATTTACCAATTCATTTAGTAGTGGCATTACGAATCGGCAAACGAATCGGTAAACGAATCGGCAATATTTGAATTAGTAGAAAACTACTACTAATTAGTAGTTTTCCACTAATTCAGATTTAGAGAGTATATCGATACATTGAACATCAAGATTATTATATAGTAGTTGCATTTTTAACCAAATAGTTGAATTTTCAACCAAAAAGGACGAATTTAGTTCAGTTAAATTAAGATTGATTGTAATCAATAACGGGCCAGTTCCCGGTTAGAAGGGCGTGGTAATTGGCTGCTTGTAATTACTATCAGCCTCATACATATTTCTATCCTATTTTAAATAAAACACTAGTTACAATTCTAGAAATTATAAAAATAGACCGAAGGCTCTTATTTTTAAAGCTTTTATCGTGTACAAAAATGAAGTGTCTATGTCAGCTTTAGATTATAGATCCATAATTTTGTCTATTGATTTCTCTCTAGCAAACAAATCAGGGCGTACCCCGTTATACGCAGGACATTCAATAATAAAATGACTTAACGAATCTGCCTTTCTTTGATTGCAGATCAGACATATACTATCTGAATCAAATTTGTATTTTTGACCTCCCATGATATTCTGGCATTCGTAAGATTACTTAGTCTAAGTTGACAGAAGCCTTAGTTTTTTGAAAGTTATGCCCTTTATCAAATAATCGTTTGATGAGGCAGTGTTCTTGTAGAAACTAGAATAACTGGAGTTTTAAGCTGCTAAGAGACCTTCATCTCTGAGTTTCATTTGTAGTTTATAAATTATCTCATCAAACGATTTTTTTTTATTTTCCGGGTTCTTACTCGCGAATACATGTTTAAACCCTAGCTCAGATAGAAGATTATCGAGCTGAGATGCCTAGTTCAATTTCTAAGTATTTAATTTTAATGTATTCAACTGAAGCAAATTTCTATAAAATTTTTTTGTTAGTCTCTCCTCTGGCATTTCTAATAGTAGTCTTATCCACCACCTTAAAGCCGTAACTTCAAATCTATTTGTTCATAGTCTTACCATGTAGTTTGAGGTATTACGAGGTAGATTTAATACAGATTTATAATACCTTGTTTGAGCTACTTCTATGTCTCCGAGATATCTTAAAGACTAGATTTCGGATCCATAAAGTATTGTTATTCCCTTCCTCGCAATTATTTTATCGTGGGAGAATGACCTCGGTGACACTGTTTTCCAGTATCGAAGCTCGATTTGTCATCGAGAATGAACGTATGGGAAATGAGCCGCGATAGTATAGTAAAAATAAAAGATTAAAAAATTTAAAGCTGGGTATCAAAAACATATTTTAAGATCTTTTAGTTTTTTAACTGCACAAAAAAAAGCTATAGAAAATAAATAGCTTACAGGATTGAACAAACGATTTGCTGTTACCAAGGATCTTCGTTTTACTCTAATATGCTTCTGAAGGTTCCTGAGGCTACGTTTGCTTTTGATAGTTGCTGCTTAACATTCTCCCTAAATATACCAGTATTTTTATATATTTGCCCTAGGTAACAATATAAATTAACCACCCCGACCTTCGCCTTCTCAAAAGTAAATTTACAAAACTTAGTATTTTTGGTACTGTCATGGAAACACGGTGAGCCTCAACCAACTTCAAATTAAACTTCTTACTCAACGCAAATTCTTTGCAGGATTTAATTCTTTACTTTTAAACATAAAATATTTTGTAAAAAAGTTCCTATAAACTTTTGTGTCAAACAAGAACTGGGTCTTCTATAGAGGTTCAAAATTTGAATGTTCAAAAGAAAGGCTAGATCGATTTGTTCCCTTCTTGGATCAAAATATCTGGACGATATCAGATAACTGAATCATACAGAGAGTTTTTGTTGAGTATAAATATCCAATAATCGGAGGACTAAAAATCTCTATTTGCACTAAAAAAAACCTCTACAGAAAACCCAGATTTCGTTTTGCACAAAAGCTTACAGGAACTTTTTTACTACATATTTTATGGATCACAGCGGACACATAATTAAAATTTTGTATTAAAAAAAATCTTAAAAAATCAACATTTGAATTTTCAAAGAAAGGATTTGGTCAATTTTTTTCATTTTTCACTTAAAATATTCGGACAACATCAGAGAATGAAATCCTGCAAAGAACCGGCGTTGAGTAAGAAGTTCAAGTTGAAGTTGATTAAGGCTCACCGTGGAAAGCTACAACCTTTGTTTGCACTACATTCACCTCAAGGTAGTTATCTTCATTATTTCTGTAATATATTAAGTTTAACTTGTGCGTCCAGAGCAGACTTCGCCAAAATGACATAATCGTCTGCAAGCAGTTGAAATTTCCATGCAAGAATATTTCTTTCACAAAATAGTTGACTTTTCAACAAAATAATTTAATATTCAACAAGGTAGTTCAACTTTTTACGAAAAAACTGATTTTTTAATTCACAAAGATGAATTTTCAACTAAGAAAATTAACTTTCAACCACGAGACAAATTTTCAACAAAATACATGAGTTTCAACCAAGTAGTTAAATTTTTAATTAAAAAAAAATTAATTTTTTAGATAAAGTTGAGATTTCAACCCGAAAAATTGAATTTTTGACAAAAATTTTAACTGTCAGCCAAGAGGGATGAATTTTTAACCAATATGATTAACTTTGTGCCACAAGACGAATTTTCAACAAAATACATACATTTTAAACAAAATACTTGAATTTTTGACAAAAAAATTCATTTTCAGCCAAAAGAGATGAACTTTTATTCAAGAAAGTTAACTTTTTTACCATAAAAAAATATATTTTTAACAAGTCAGCTAAATTTTTGTCGGAAAAAGATTCCTTTAACTAAATAGACGATTTTTCAACAAAATAGTTCAGTTTGCAAGCTAAAAGCAGATGAATTTTAAATCGGAATAAAAGAATTCTCAAGCAGAAAGCTAATTTTTAATCAAGAAAGATGAATTTCTACGAAATAGTTGAATTTATGACTAAATAAGATCAATTTTCAACCAAAAATGAAATAGCTTAATTTTTTAATTTTAAAAACTTATCTTTAAAAAATTTCCAGTGGACATCGGGACATCATAAAGACTTCCTTAGCATGTACCTCTATGTCATGTGATTTGATGTCTTTAAGACATCCTTTGGCTTTTTTCATGTCTTCAAAGGGTCTTCAGAACGTCCTCAAGACGTCCGCCAAAAGACGATTATAGGACATCTTTAAGACTTCTGTGTCCACTGGGATTCAACTAAAAAAGGTCGAATTTTTAACAAAATAGTTAAATCCTCAACTAAAATGATGAATTTTCAACAAACAGATTATTCTTTTACCTAAATAGACAAGTTTTTAACAAAATACGTGAATTTTCCACCAAATGGGTGAATTTTTAACTTATAAGAAACAAATTTTCGAACTGAAATGGAATAGCTACATTTTTAGATATAAACAATAATTTAAAAAAAAAGAATTTCCAACAAAATAGTTAAATTTTCAAAAAAATAGTTTAATTTTTGACCAACTAGTTTAATTTTTTACTAAAGTAGTTGCATTTTCTACCAAAAATAAGAATTTTCAACAAAAAACTTTATTTACGACCAAGCAGTTGAATTTTCAACTAAAATGATGAATCTTCAATCAAAAAAATGCATGTTTGACAAGGTGGTTCAATTTTAAACCAAGTATTTCATTTTTCACCCCACAAAGATAGTTGATTTTTCAACAAATAAAGATTTTAATTTTAAATGAAAAACAGTTATATTCGACTAAAAAAGAGGAATTTTCCACAAATATGTTGAACCCTCAACAAAAACGGATTAATTTTTAATGAATTTTTAACCAGAAAATATAAATTTCCAAACAAAAATCGTATAATTACATTTTTAGTCAAGAAAATTACTTCACAAACAAAAAAACACGAATTTTCAGTAAAAGTAGTAGACACTTCAATTGGAATGTTTTTAATTTATTTGAAATCCTTAGTTTTCAATAAATTCGCTAAATTTAAAGGTGTAGAATATATTAATTTCTCTTTAATTTTCGGTTTTAGAAGCCTACAGTTTTAAAGAATTTCAATTAGAAATTGTAAGATGTTAGACGCTTCAATTCAAAATTACTCAATTTAGACTCAATAAATTTGAAATTGACAGTCAAAATCGCATTAGATTTCAAATTGAATAATTTTGAATATTCCAAATTCTGTATATGAGAACTTTCCAATTTAATTTTCAATTTTTCAGAATAAAGGTCTAAAGTGTGAATTTGACTATTTCTGATCCCTTGAATTGTTTGTTCGTATTGTACATAACGTTTAATGATTTAAAGCTGGGTATTAAAAACGTATTTTAAAATCTTTCAGTTTTTCAAGTGCACAATTTGAAAGAATTACATTTGAAAATTTTTTAATTTTTAATACTTTATTTTCCCAAAATGTGCTTCTGGCGACCTACGAAAATGTTAACCTATTTTCATTTGTTATTTACATCACTGAAAGTTCCAAATTAAGTATATGAAGCGGTATCTTAGCTCATGAACACAGACTTGAAATCTAATTTAAAGTCTATTGAAAAGTTTTACTAGTCAGTTTAGATTGCTATCAGCACTTGAGAAACAGATATTTTTTTACATCTGGAGAATTGAATCCAAGTAGATTCATAGAGGCTTATTGTTAGTCACGAGTTGGTTAAAAACTTTTTCACAGACGCGTTTTTCCTCCGAGAGCAGTTGCATTTCGTTTTAAATGCTAATATAGTTTGATCTGTATGCCATAAGAGTGAAGGAAAACTCATGATGCGTTGGGAAAAAATGAGAAAAGGAACATGAAAGAGTCTCTTTCAGATATGTCAACCCATCTTATTTTTAAGGCGAGAAAATATAATAAAAAATATATTAAGGGAGTGTAATATTACCGCTTTTGTCAAAAGAATACTACGCTAAAAACATTTTGGAAAGAATGTTTATTTTAAAGCAACTGTTTGGATTTCAAAAAAATACAAAAACAACTGAGCGTTCCCGAAAATATCAACATTTGAAGGATGGGCGTACAGAACTAAATCAATAACAAAATTATAATTTTTTTAAAGAGCGTAGAAACGTTCTGTAAAATCAAAATCACTATTCAAAGATAAATAAGATCTCCACTCCCGAGCCGAAGTGTTGTTGAATATAGAGACCAAAAAAGTTTCATCAAAGAAAGTTATCCAATTTCGAGGAAATAAACGTGAAAATTGACAATCTCCAAGTGACACTAACATAAAATTGGTTCAGGCTTAACTGCGGTTTGCGATACAAAATTCAATTTTCAGTTTAAAATAAAAATAAAATTTCGCTTCAGAGATATTAAGTTTCTTGATACGGGTAATTGAAATTGAAAGTAAAAAATGTAGCCAATTCCAAGAAAATCGACCGAGAACATTAAGATGAAAATTTCATTGATTTCCAAACAGGCTTTAGATAGCGATTACAAAACGGTTTATCAAATTTTTGCAACCAAAGTCTTGCTCCGAGATATGGGGATGCTGAATAAAAATTAAAAAATGTTTGATCAAAAAAAATGATTCTGTTTAGAGAAAATCAATGTTGAAGATCACGATAGCACAGTATGAAAGACATTTTTTTTTGCTAAAAATCCGAAGAAAAAAAATATATTATTTTTCTTTATTCAATGATAATAATTTCAAAAAATATCAATGATAAAAGGTTGAGAAAAGTTATTGCGACAATAAAAACTTGCGCGCGTCTCGCAAGTTTGATATCTGGTGCTTCGCACTCGATTTAGTTTAAAATGCGAACTTGACTACATTACGCCCAACACTATTATATTTTATATTACATTTACTTCTGTACCTCGACCTTGGATTACTTATTGAGATATTGAAAAATCAAGTACAAATTTTATTTTTCATGATTATTATAATATTTTTTCCTTATTTTGCATTAAATTTTATTTTTAGCAACACTGAAAATTTTATATCGTTTCAATAAATGTACATTCTTACAATTCATAATATGCAGTGGTATTAAAACAGACATGTTTCCATTGACTTGTTTTTATGATTTAAAAAAGTGCATATTCTATGAAATAAAAATTTTGTTATTGAAGATTTTATTGCAATTTGTGTCGTTTTCCCATAAATTTAATTTGTTAATTTTCAATGTTATTTTTTACGATTCAATCCAAAAAAAAACGCATCCTAGCGTAAAGTGGTTGTTTCATGAAAATTTGTAGCTAAAATTTAGGCGAAAAATGTTGTTAAAAAATGTTATTGTAGCTTGTGTCGTTTTTCCAAAAAGTTAATTTTTTTATTTCTAATGTAGTCTCATAACAAAAGTTTATTATAAATTTGTCGTTTTTTTTTTATTAAACAACTTTTGTCTTTTCATTTTTTTCGTCTCTTGTGTCGTTTATCCAACAACAAATTTTTTTTTTTTTTTCTTATTTTTTACGATTGAAAGAAAATCTACTCGTCCTATCTAACACGATTATTAACAAATTTGTAGATCCTTTTTGGGTGAACAACTTTTGTCTATTAATTTTTTCGTACCTTGCGTCGTTTTTCAACATTTTTTGTTTTTAACATATTATTTTTTGGGTGAGTAACTCTGTCTACTCATTGTTTTCTATGTATTCCAATGTTTCGTGTTAAATTCACCTTTCTGGCTTCAAAATTCAATAATGTGGTTGAATCCTTTTTTCTTTCTTGACTGAAAAATCCTACGGGGTTGAAAGTTCGTATTTTTAATGGAAAATTTACCGTTTTTATGTGTAAATTCAAATACTTGATTAAAAATTCGTCTTTAGTGGTTAAGTTTACCTACTTTTAATTCAAAATAAACATTATTTTGGTTGGAATATCAACTTTTACATTTTTTGTTGAAAATTCATCTTTTGCGGCTGAAAATTTAACTGCTTGTTCAAAATTGAACCTTTTTAATGAAAATTAATTTTTGAAAATTCATCGGTTCAATCAGTGCATTCAGTTGAAAATTTAACTATTTCGTTGACATTTTTTTAAGTGTTTCTTTTTTAGATAAAAACTCAACTATTTGGTTAAAAAGTCTTTATTTTAGTTGAAAATTTAAATGTTTAGTTAAAAATTAGTTTTTTAGTTGATAATTAAATTTTGTAACTGAAAATTAAACTAATCCTTTTTTGATTGAAAATGTATCTTTTATAGTTAAAAGTTAAACTATTTGGTAGAAAATTCGTCTTTTATGATAGAAAATTAATCTTCTCGGTTAAAAATTGTACTCTTTTACCGAAAAATTATTTTTTTCTTAAAGATTTATAATTTTAATAAAAAATATATTTATTTCGAAAAAAATTGAACTATTTTGTTTGAAAATATGCCTTTTTGGTAAAAACTTAATTAATTTATTTGAAAATTTTGCTGTTCCAGTTCAAGATCAATCATTTAACTTAAACATTCATCTATTTTGGTAGAAATTTCATCAGTTTGGTTCAAAATCTAAATAGATTTGGTTGAAAGTTAACACTTTTTGATTGAAAATGCAATTTTTTGGTTGAGATAATGAAAAAAAAATGTCAACAGAATGCCCAATTATTTGGTTGAGTATTAGTCTTTTTTGTAGAAAAATTATCTTCGCATTAGAAAATTGTTCTTTTTCGTTGCAAATTTAACGTCTTGGTTCAAAATTGAAGTCATTCGTTAAAAATTCTCTTTATTGCTAGTGATTTATTATTTCAGTTGAAAATTCATATCTTTCATTAAAAATTTAACTATTTTGCTAAAAATTTGTTTTTTTTCAGATTAAAATGAATTTACCGTATCTCAAAATCGAACTGAGTTCCATTTTTGTTTGAAATTTATATTTTTTGGTTGAAAGTTGATCTTTTTAAGTTGCAAATTCAACGTGTTTGAAAACATTTTCTGTTAATTCTAGGAAGTTGTAAACCTTTCAGAAGTTGGAGTCAGGACTAGGTAAATCTAAGGAAACACTTTTGGAAAGAGAAAAATTAATTTCCAGAGCCATAGAGATTTATAAGCCCAATAAAGGAAAATTATAATTTTTTCCCCACTCTGAAATTCAAAATTTTTAAAACACATTTCTTGTTTTAGAAATATTGTGTCGGCCATGACTAACCTACGAGTTTTAATAAAAAGTATGACAACTACCACTCAACATATATAAATGAAGTTGTTTAGAAATATATGTATTTTACTAGTGGAATCTACTTAATAATTGATAAAAAAATAATTCATTTATTATACTTTTCTCTATAGTATTACGTTTGTTTTGCAAATATTTGTATATATAGTTTTATTCATTTCTCGTTTTAGAAATAATATTCTGTGTTTATGACTAATAAAATATGAAGTGAGTTATTCATATAGTGTCTAGTTGAAAACTACATATACCATCTATATCCAACTATTTGTCTCCTTGAATATCGTCGCTTTGCATCGTTGAAATTTCAAACTTGGTTAACATCGTAGCGAGAGTGCATCATTCTCCCTCAAAGTTATGTATGTTTCAAGGCTTAAACCCTTGCATGAGTGCTCTTTCACAATCATAAAACTTAACTTGAAACATACAGTTCTCAAACACGAAATTATCGTATCTTCACACAAAAACTAGAATTGTAGAAAAATTAAGTCTTCTTCGATGTGCATTAGATTACAAGATTACAGGATTACATAGGATTACAAGAGATTATACAAGATTACGTGAGCTTGCTCAAGATTAGATGAGATTAAATATGGAATTACACAAGGTTACCTGGGTTTACACGAGGTTACATGAGACTTCTCAAGATGACGTGAGAACATATGGGATTATACAAGATTACATTGGATTACACAAGATTACAGAGGATTACATGAGATTACAAAAGAATACGTGAGTCAAGATTATATGAGATTAAATATGGAATTACACAAGATTACCTGGGATTACACAAGGTTACGTGAGACTTCTGAAGATGACATGAGATTACATATGGGATTACAAAAGATTACATTGTATTACACAAGATTACAGAGGATTACATGAAATTGCACAAGATTATATGGATTACTCGAGATTAAATAGATTGCATGGGATTTCGAAAGATTTCAAGTGATTAAACAAGATTAAACTGGATTAAAATTGAATAAAAAAACTGAAAAAAGAGATATAAAAATCACTAATAATATAAGGGACTGTATCGTATACATACCATTTAAAGAAATAATCTCGGAATTGATGTAGAAATGTAATTAATATTTCAAATTTTTTCTTTAGTTCTATATTCGATTGAACAAACAATTAAGTATGCGTTTTTATTTTTGTAAAAATAAGAATTGCTAGTTGCAGATTTTTAAATATTATTTTTCCTCGTGAAATTGATTATTATTATACCATTAAGCCATTTCCCTTGGGGTAGGCGTGACTCACTCGGTGAGGAAGGGAGTAAAGTAAGGAAGCAGGTATTGATATTTTAGATTGATCTAGGATTCTCGTGTTATTTATTTAAATAGCACGTTCGTTCTGCAACACTGCTCCGACCCAGGTTGCTGATCAATCTCACTAGCTATCACCATTTATTTTACCTTGATGCACTTGTTTCGTTAGTCGTTCATGCTTCATTCTCTCAACATGCCCAAACCATCTTAACCGATTTCTTTTACATATGTCAACAAATGTATCCACCATACCACATTCTTTGAGGATTAGCTCATTACTTACTTTCTCCATCAGTGTTTTGCCGCACATTTTGCGCAAGAATCTCATGTTAATCGCATTAATTTTACTCTTATCCTTTTCTTGATGAGTCCACGTCTCGCTACCGTACAGTACAGTCGGTATAAATATAGAACTATATATTGTTCTTTTAGCTTTATTTGGTGTATTGTTACTTCTAATAATTTACCTTGCTCTGCCGATAACCTTCTTACCCTCGTTTATACGCCTATCTAACTCACCATATATCTTTCCGTCACTAGGGTATAGGCTACCAAGATATATGTACTTATCAACTTGTTATATTCTCTCATCATTTAGGACAATGTTGCACATTGTTTTCTTACCTTTCCCTCCAAACATCATAATTTTTGTTTTATTTGCGTTAATTTTGAGGCTCATGTTCTTCATCGGGGAGGTCCACAATTTTTTTTCGAATTTTCCCAAATTTGTTCCACCAAATTTGTTCGAATCCGCCCAAAAATAAATCCATTTTTTTTTGTTTTGAAAAAAAATTATATTTAGGGGTACCGCAAGCCCCATGAAGTTTAACATGCATTTCCCATAAGAACGAAAGACGTTTTTGTAAATCTTATTCAGAATCCTCAACATTATCTCAATCGAGTTGAAACTCAACATTTCTCTTCACAATTAGTCATAGAATACGAATAAAATATCACTTTTCAAATATCACATTCATAAGTCTGTTTCATAGGGTCCCAAGGAAACCCCCTAAGTGAAAAAATGGGTTTTGCGAGTTTTTGGCACCAATTGTGATTTTTTTGCGGTTTCTTTGATGCGAATTGTTTCTAATACATGAAATATTACTTTATAATAATAATTAGATATTTTCATGAATTGTTTAAACCATTTATTATTGCTTTTAGCAATTTTCTCATAGAATGGAGTTAGAAAGACGCGGTTTTTTTCACAAATTTTTCATTCGTTGTTCAATTTTCAATTAGATGGAAGTGACAGTTCATCAACGTTAATAATATTGATTGTTTAAACAATGTATTATAATTAGTAATAATATTATATTTGAATAATGCTAGAAAGATGCGGTTTTTTTTTAATTTCTGGCTTTTTATCTAAATTTCATTTGGAGTGAAGTAATAATAAATTCAAGTTGACAAAATCATTGTTTAAACAATTTATCATCATTATTAATAATCTTATATTTGAATAATGCTAGAAAGATACGTTTTTTTTTAAATTTCTGGCTTTTTGTCCAATTTTTATTTGGAGTGAAGTAATAATGAATTCAAGTTAACAAAATAATTGTTTAAGCAATTTATTATACTTATTAATAATATTATATTTGAATAATGCTAGAAAGCTGCGGTTTTTTTGAAATTTTCAACTGTTTGTCTATTTTCTATTAGGCGTGACTTAATAACTAATTAGATTTAGCAAAAATAATTATTTAGACGAATTATTATTGTTTATGACTATCTTCATCTGTATCGATTGCGCCTGATAGTTGCGGTTTATTGACAATTTTTACCTTTCTGTCCTTTTTTCACTTAGTGAGGAAATGATTAATTAAAGTTTACCGAAAAGTTGTTTAAACAATTTGATATTGCTAATAACTATCTTGTCTCAGATTAGTGCTAGAAAGTCGCGGTTTTTTCAAAAAATTTTGACTTTGCATCGCTTTTTTATTTATGAACAAATAATAAGTCAACCACAACAAAAATGATGTTTCGACTGGTATTGTTGTTTTAAGTTAATTATTTTTGCTCTTTTCTCAATGCTTAAAAAAAATAATTTAAAGAAAAAAAGCTATTTTACATAATAGACGGAAACAAAGAATAGAATAACAATAAAAATTGCTGCATTTCTGACACCTCACTGAAGTCTCTCAGTAACTTATTGAAGGGACACTTGTATTCATATGGTCCGCGTAGAAAATTTGAAGCGTATTTTAAATATCTGTTTTATTTCAGAATATTAAATTATCAGGATATATTCACAGAAATGCTAGAGATTATTTAAAATATAGTTTTCTCTAATGTTTATTTATTAATCGTTAGTAATTAATTTGGCGGATAAAGTGAATGATTTTAGAAAAACCGCCGCTTTCTATCACTTATCTAAGAAAAGATAGTTATAAACAATATTATATTGTTTTGACAACTTTTTTGTTAACTTTAATTAATTATTACCTCACTAAGTGAAAAAAAGACAGAAAGGTAAAAATGTCCAAAAACCCGCAACTTTCAGACGCAATCGATATAGATAAAGATAGTCATTAACAATAATAATTTGTTTAAACAATTATTTTTGCTAGATTTAATTAGTTATTAAGCCACGCCCAATAAAAAATAAACAAACAGTTGAAAATTTTCGAAAAAACCGCAACATTCTATCAATTAAGCAAAGAGAATATTATTAACAATGATAATGAATTGTTTAAACAAATATTTTGTTAACATGAATTCATTATCACTTCACTCCAAATGAAAATTGGACAAAAAGCCAGAAATTGAAATAAAACGCATCTTTCTAGCATTATTCAAATATAATATTATTAATAATTATAATAAATTGTTTGAACAATTATTTTATTTACTTGAATTTATTATTACTTCACTCGAAACGAAAATTGGACAAAAAGCTAGAAATTTCAACAACAAAAAAACCGCATCTTTCTAGCATTATTCGAATATAATATTATTAATAATTATAATAAATTGTTTAAACAGCTATTTTGTTAACTTGAATTTATTATTACTGCACTCCAAATGAAAATTGGACAAAAAGCCAGAAATCTAAAAAATCGCATCTTTCTAGCATCATTCAAATAAATATTATTACTAATTATAATACATTGTTTAAACAATCACTATTGTTGACATTCATGAACTGTCACTTCCCCTTAATTCAAAATTGGACAACAAATGGAAAATTTGTGAAAAAAACACGTCTTTCTAACCCCATTCTATGAGAAAATTGCTAAAAACAATAATAAATTGTTTTAAAAATGTATGAAAATATCTCATTTTTAGTATAAAGTAATATTTTGTGTATTACAAACAATTCGTATTAAAGAAACCGCAAAAAAATCATAATTAGCGCCAAAAACTCGCAAAAGCCATTTTTTCACTTATGGGGTTTCTTTGGGACCCCATGAAACAGACTTATGGCTGTGATATTTGAAAAGTGATATTTTATTCGTATTCTATGGCTGATTGTGAAGAGAAATACTGAGTTTGAACGCGATCGAGATAGTATTGAGGATTCTGAATAAGATTTACAAAAACATCTTTTTTTCTAATGGGAAATACATGTTAAACTTCATGGGGCTTGCGGCACCCCTAAATATAATTTTTTTTCAAAATAGAAAAAAATGGATTTATTTTTGGGTGGATTCGAACAAATTTGGGGGGTGTCCCGATGAAAATTAAAAAAAAAAATTTCCAATGCATTTTTGGACCACCCTATTCTTCATGCTTGTATTCAGTTTGTTCAACATGCTTTGAAAGTGTTCGATTGACTCTGCCATAACAATCTTATCATCTGCGAAAGCTAACCCACGTACCCTCACTGTCTCGAGATCCACACCTTCATTGAAGAGGGCCATTCTTAGCCACTTGTCCATAAATATAATGAATAGCTATAAGGACATAACGCATCCTTGTCTAACACCTTGCATAATATCAAAGCACTCACTCAGTTTACCATTAACTCTTACACTAGCTTTGCTACCAGCATATATTGCTTTTATTGCTTGTAGGAGCCATCCATTAACTCCGTACTTTTTGAGGACTTCCCAAAGTTTACTTCTATCTACGTTGTCAAACGCTTTTTTTTGGTTAACAAATGCACAGAAGACTTTTTTCCTTACTCTCAAACTTTTTTCTGTGATCTTTCTCAAGCTAAATATCATTAAAAACTCAATAATTGACTGAGAAACCGGAAGCGCGACGTGTCAAGATCCCAAAGTTCTTGGAATAAAGTTTTCTATATTAAATAAAAAATTTGTGTATATGTTGTTTTTTTGGAAGTGCACATATAATGCCATAAAAATGTTTAAGCTCTTATTGTACAGGGATGTAAAAAGTTAAAAAATGTTATCTTTTAATCTACCAAACTATTAGAAAAGATCACACAAGATTACATGGGCGTACACCAGATTACATAGGTGTATACGAGATTACATTGTATTACTCAATATTACGGGGATTAAAAGGGATTTTCAACAAAAGAAATGAATGTTCAACTTGAAAAGACGAATTTTCATCAAAATAGTAGAATTTTCAACCAAAACATGAGTTTTTAACAAAATTGTTGAATTTCCTAGAAAGTAGATTAATTTTTCTCTGAATAGTTGAATTTTCAACCAAGAAATGAATTTTCAACGAGGCAGATTAATTTTCTAGATGAAAAAAAAAATTTCATGAGAACACATGAACTTTTAACTAGAAAGGATCAGTTTTTAACCAAAAATGAGGTATGTTAAGCTGGCAAAACACAATTGAGGTATAGAGATGTAACCTATTTCATAATTTAGGGCTCATTAAGGGCTAATTTGGGCCCCTATTTATAAATTTAGGGCTCCATTTTTTTTTAATAGTGTTTGCACTAGCTTAAAGTTAAGCTGACCGAATATTGCTGTAACTCGTCCTAAAAATGATTTTACAGAAAATTCACCTCATACAATGATTTAGGGCTCATTTAGAGCTCTCGAAATATAATAATCAAAATTAAAAAAAAAAACGCCTAAACAATCCTATTAAAAATAGATTAAACATATTTATTTTCTTACCCTGCGTCAAGGCTCATTTATGGCTTAACGAATATGATATTTGAACATTACACAAAATTGTTTAAAAAGTTATTGTTTAAACAAATTTACCAAAAAATTTTTTTTTTTTTCATTTCCCTTGCATAATTTCAGGCTCATTTAAGGCTTCTGAAATATGTTCGATAGAAATTCGTACGATTTTACTTATTTGTTATCATTTTACTTATTTCAGAAGTAAAAACACTATTATTAGACATTTGAAAATCATGATTCTGGATCTCTATTTTCATGTAATTCAGATATCATTTGCCATAGTTGTACTATACCATCTGAGAGATCACTTCCATATGATTTCTCAGATATTTTCCTAGATCAATCCCATGCCACAATTTTTTTACACGGGACCTGAAAAGTGGAGAAAATTCTACTTTTCTCGAATCTCTCACACTACATCGCTTATTACTCAGTATATTATTATCTCAGAACTTAGAACCTAACCTTTTTAACAATGATATTGTTTTCAAATAATTTTCTATAGTTAAGTTATGGAAAGTTATTTTACCTGATCGATTTCGTTGAGATAAGACATTACAGCATAAGCGACATAGTGTGAGAGATACGAAAGAAGTATAATTTTCTCCATCTGCCCTATGAAAAGGAGCAAGTGATATTAACTATTAAATTGATTGTAAATTCTCTTTCATAAAAATATCGCTCTTAACATTCATTGACTGCATCGAAAATTCCAGACAATAATAACTTCGCACGACTAACTGGCGAAAAGGATTGTTTTAATAATTGCCAAATTAAAAAAATTACTCTTAGCACTCGTTAAATGTATCATTCATTCCAGAAAATATAAACTTTTGTGCAAAAATTGTACAAATAGAAGTTGTTTAAACATTGGAAAATATTGTAAAACAAAATATTATTTTTGACACTTATTGCCTATATCATTTACTCAGAAAAATAATAACTTTTTCCGACTTACTGGCAAAGAATATTATTTAAGCAAATAATAATTGTTTCAAAAATTCAAATATCGTTAAAACTATTTGGAAACTATTCACTTACGAATAAAAAAAATACTTTTTGAAAAAAATACCGTCTTTAGGATGAATTTCACAGAAAAATGCTATTTTGCTATAATTTCCTGAAATGATATATTCCTAGAGCCATAAATGAGCTCTAAATGAGCGCTAAATTCTTGTATAAGGTGAATTTTGTAAAAAATAATTTTCAGTACGTTTTACTGTCCTAAATTTTGAACTATGGGCTCACATTAGCCCTCAATGAGTCCTAAATTATGCGAGTAGAAAGAATGGGTTTTATGATTTCCTTCACGTGTATTTTATAACGTTAAGGTGGCACAACACTATATATAAAAAAAGAAAAGGGCAAAGGAAAAATCGCACGATTTTCCATCGACCGTATTTCAGGAGCCTTAAATGAGTATGAAATTATACAAGTGAAATGAAGAAACAAAAATTTTGTTGAATTTGTTTAAACAATAATTTTTTACACCATTTTTTCTACTGTTCAAATATCATATTCGGGAAGCCCTAAATGAGCCTTAACGCAGGGTAAGAAAATAAATATGTTTAATTAATTTTTAATAGGATTGTTTAAGCGAAAATTATTTAAACATTTTTTTTAAAATTTGATTATAATATTCTTGGAGCCCTAAATGAGCCCTAAATTATTGTATGAAGTGAATTTGGTGTAAAATTATATTTAGTACGTTTTACAGCAATGTTAGGTCAGCTTAACGTTAAGCTAGCACAAACACTATTTCAAAAAAAATATTAGAGCCCTAAGTTTGGGTCTACGGAAACAAATTAGTCCTTAATGAGACCTAAATTATGGGAGTGGAAATAATGTGTTTTATGATTTTCTTCACGTATTTTTTATAATGTTAAGGTGGCACAACACCTATACATAACAAAAAAAGGGCAAAGGAAAAATCGCACGACTTTCTATCGACGATATTTCAGGAGCCTTAAATGAGTCTGAAATTATGCAAGGGAAATGAAAAAAAATTTTTTTGGTAAATTTGTTCAAACAATTTGTTTTAATGTGCAAATATCATATTTTGGGGAGCCCTTAATGAGCCTTAACGCAGGGTAAGAAAATAAATATGTTTAATTCGTTTTTAATAAAATTGTTTAAAAGAAAATTGTTAAAAATTTTTTTTTTAATTTTGATTATGATATTCCCAGAGCCCCAAGTGAGCCCTAAATTATTGTATGAGGTGAATTTTCTGTAAATCATTTTTAGTACGTGTTACAGCAATGTTCGGCCAGCTTAGCGTTGAACTAGCGCAAACACTATTTTTTACAAAAAATAATGGAGCCCTAAATATGGGAGTAGAGGCCCGAATCAGCCCTAAATGTGCCCTAAATTATAAAATGGGTTACATCTCTATACCTCAATTGTGTTGTGCCAGCTTAACATACCTCCAAAAATGGAACAGTTACATTTTCAGTCAAGAACGTTAATTTTCAACAACGAAAAAAAAAAAATGTTGAACAAAATATTACAAAATGTAAATTACTGCGAATTCCTGGATAACTTTGAATTAAAATTTAATTACGTGGATTACCTGGGATTACTCCGAATTACTTAAATTACTCCCGATTAAAAGATGGTTACGCCAGATAACACTGGATTAATCGGATTACCAGTTCAGAAAACCGAGCGGTTCAGCGGATCACCATAGTTGTTTCCCCCTCGGGGTTCCCCTTGTCAGTATCAAGCAATTTCCTGACATCACCATGATCAGGCCTCCCTGATTTGATCCCTATAATTTCGCTCGTTTCATAAATCTGCCGTGATATTTAAGAAAGCAGGATCTACAAAAAATCAAAAATGAGTTTTTTTATATTGTTGGAATCGCAAAAAATATATACATCCATTTATGAAAATCGTGTTTTGAAATTGTTGATATAATTGAACATAATTTTTGTAAAAAAGGCAAATCTGCAATTCTGGTAAGATTTGGTTTTGGCAAGATCCTGGCTTTTGGCGGAACACCGACCGGGTCTCAGGAGACGTGACATTTGATAAGGAAGCAGTGAAAAGATCCGGCTTTCTTCACGTTATGGGACCCCAGAAAAGGCAGCATCTGCAAATAAAATAATAACTAATTGCAAAATGAACAAATAAATCCAGCCAATCAAATATCATTTTATTGAACTAACAAAAAAAATTTATTTTATACGTATTTCGAATTTTTCGTCTATCCTGCTTTCTTGTGAACACCAAGGCTGTTTCCCGAGGCCCGGTGTTTGCAAGAAAGCACACTCAGAAAAAAGTTTCTTTTACCCAAAGAAAATTTCTTTGGATCAAAGAAAAATATGTATTGGCTCTCAGTCAAACAAATTTTTCTTTAAATCAAAGAAATATTTTCGTCGCCTTTCTTTTTGTGGTTCGACAGAATATTTTACTGTTTGAATGAAAAATTCTCTTCCATTTTACGAAAATATTTCTTTAATTTAAAGAAATTTATATTATTTCAATGTATATTTTTCTTTACTTTAAAGAAATATATATTGTTTCAATGTAATTTTTTCTTTAATTTAAAGAAAAATTTAATTCATTGAAACTAAATATTTCTTTGATTTAAAGAAATATTTTATCGGGATAACAAAACAATTTTTGAAACCAA
>CAKNWT010080530.1:0-10194 GCA_932066315.1 Andricus coriarius | reverse complement strand
TAAATGTACTGATAAAGTATATCAACATTATGCTCACAATTTAAACGGAGATTCAAGCGAAACAGATATATTTCTGTTAGATATTTCTGCCAAGACTCCAAATCATGATAATTTGAAGAAAGATCTTTAGAAATATAATCTCTAACAAAACAATCTTGTATAATAAATTATACTATAAGGTTAAACCGAGAAAAGTACGTTTCCAGCCATCAGTACATTTAGCTCATTAGAGACCAAAATATAACAAAGAAAAAAGATGGAGACCAAGAAAAGAGTTCACCAAACTAACCTCTCTCTCTTTTCTTTAATCTGTGCTAATTCTCTCCCAACTATTTCCTTATACAATTTTCTCATGTCATCTAACTAAACATTTCACATGATAAGTACGTAGTATAAAAAGACAATTTTACACATTGAGATGAAATACTACTGCTGGTTCATATTAGCTAGGAAGTAGAAATTAAACCAATTATTCAATCATGAAGTGTGCAATCTTCTGTTTATTGGCATTTTATGCCTTCAAAGTAAGTCACTCTCTTCAAAATGATCAACTAAAACAAGAAATTCATGAAACCGACTCTATTTAAATTTACACACCTTATTTCATTATTTTTTATCATTAATTTTTATCTTTACAGACAGTCTTCGCAGATCAGTTCCAGCAGGATCTGGACAATTTACAGGACAACTCTGAGGAGCAAGTAAATAATATCGTGAATGAATTTCTGTCTTTTGTTGAGGTCAGTTGGCGAAACAAATTTAAAATCTCTAAATACTTATTTAATTTAATAAACTAAAGAATTTCTATAATCTTTTTGTTCTTTCTACTAGACTGAAGTTGACTCTGCAGAGAAAAAGGGTATAAATACTGGAGGAGAAGACGGTTGTACAAAAAGTTCTCTTGCCTCAATCCTCACATATGTTGATCCTAGACTTGCCCAGTTGGAAGATTGTCGTGATAAAGCGGCTAAAAACAAGAATATTAAGGTACATAAAAAATATAATGTAAAATCTACTTCCAAACACAATATGTGTTTCTTTTCAATCTAGTTTTATATATTACGATTTTACGAAATAAGTTTTACAGTAAATATCAATAATGAAAGATATCGTTGGCAGGCAAAATCTTTTCAGAATATTGCAAACCCGAAAAAAAATTTAATAAAAGTCACTAAATATCTAAAAATAGATGAGTTTTTTCAAATCTTTGTTTATAAAACTAATTATTATTGAGTTAGAAAAGAATATAAAATCATAAAAAGATTTTTAATATTTAAGCATATATTTTTAGCAATGGCGAGTAATCAAACATAAAATCAATATTTAAACAATCATCAGTAATAAGGTTAATTTTTACAGTAAATTTTGACATAAATATACAAATATTAATCTTTTGGAATGGATCATAAATAAATATTTTCGACCGTCAAGCCGAAAAGTTCTGTATCGTTGTTCTTTTTTGTTTACAGTTGGCGCAAAATTGTTTTAGTGAAGCTGTTTCTGCATTAGAAAAAGAGGCAAAATTATCTTATGCTGTTACCAAGTCTTGCATTGAAAAATGTATTGGTACCGACTGCAGTAAGGAGACTAAAAATCTATAAGATTCCTTGACAACTCAACGGATGGCGTGTACAATATTATTACAAGTGTCTTCAAGTGACTTAACACCAGTCACTTAAGTAAAGGTGTACACGATACTTCATAGTTTTTGACTTCTCGAACTGTAATTGTATTGATATCAATAAAAAGTTTAAAAAAATTAAATTTACTAAATTTATAAAATTGACCTTCCAGTCTCCGGCTATCCAAACATGTGTCCTGTGGTGTTTCCAAAGAACAAAATTCTTTCTATGGAAAAATTCTATAAAAATTTTTTATTTATCTTGCCACGCAGTAAATATTGATATTCGTACAAGAAAAAAAAGATTCCAGCAAAACAAACTTTTATTTATCCAACGTTACCTTCGCCGAGGCTCTTAAACAGAATAATTTGATCATTCTTTCCCAACTCTTCTCTTATGAATTGCTCTTACTTCGTCTGAATAAACATTTTACATGATAATTATCTAGTATAAAAGGACAACTTTGATATGAAGTAGACCCAAGTCGAAATTGTAGCCCTCTTTTAGACATCTAAATTGTAGGACTCAATAGGAATTAGAAGGGCTTGCAGAGATCTTCATTTGTATTAGATTAGGCCCTCTTTTAGTTCTCCAATGTGGCACAAAAGTCCATTTTCCCCACTTTCAGGGCTAAAAGAGGGCCTAATTTAATAAAAATTTAAACCTCTATAGGTCACAGGACTATTTACCCCAGACCAAATACATGTACACGAAAAGTATAGGGATACATTTTATAATCTGATTATATTTTCATTAAAAACAATATTGTTTCTTCACCACAATTTCTTAGAATAAACTTTATTACTCAGAGATTAGATTGATCACTTTTGAAATTCTCTTTATCTGATCGTTAATTGTTGCATTTGGTTTTAATGGGTGTCAATTAAAAATTGTTGTAAAAAAGCAATACTGTTTCTCATGAAAATATAATCAGACTATAAAATTAGCCCTATACTTTTGATGTCAGCCTGTTTGACCAGGAGTAAAATTTCATCTTCTCGTTTGACGTTACTTCTCACCTTATAAGATTTCGAGCTCTGTACCTGAAAAACTATTCTAGATTATTATATTCTCGGAAACATAAGGGCAATCGAAACAACAGGTTTTTTCATCATAAATTATATTATTATGAACTAAAAGTTTGAAGTGAACAACTACACAAAGTACAATATGAGTAAAAAGTCTTACTTAATCCTCGCAAATTAAATTTGAATGAATAAATGCTTATCATAAAATTGGCGTTGTAAAGAAAATTGCAAAATTCTATAAAAAATGAATCAGATTTTGTTTAAAGCACACTAGTTTATGAGCTTTTTGAACGCTGGCTTGTCAAAGGTGCCATTATTTATGAAATAAAAAATGAATTAGGTTGAAATTTTTAGATAATTTTAACGAAGGGCTTTTTTATTATTCCTATAAAAAAATCTTCAGAACCTACATCATTGATCATTACTGTGATTCACAATGATGAACAATCTCAAAGCCAATTTCTGCTAGAATAAAAATGTCTGGTTAAATCAACCAGAATTCTGGTTAAATATGCCCTTACTTTTTTTCCTGGTTAGACTAACCAGAATAATGGTTGAATTAACCAGAATCCCGTTTAAATTAACCAGGAATTCTGGTTAATTCAACTCGAGGTCCACTTGGATTCAAAAGAAGACGTGGAGGGCTACGCAGGACTGAAGGAGGCCTTAAATGGAATCATGCAGGGCTAAAGTAGGGCCAAGGTTTCGAGTCGGGGAAATTAAACGAATCATTTAATCAAGAAGTGTGCGATCTTCTGCTTACGGAAAAAAATGAATAGCTGAACGAAAGATTTTTATCCTTGATCCGACCACAAATATCGTTGAAAACGAACCAATTATATCGGTAAATCTTTAAAATAGGGGCTTGCAGCAAAATTTATTTGTACTATTATTATTAATAGATCACATTCATGAAGTCACATACAGTGTTAGAAATATGTTCAAAATTCAACCACATTTCAACCACTTTTGTGATTGAAATCTCGTTCATTCACGAAATTGAATTAAAATTCACTCAAATGTAGTTGAAAATGCAATAAGACGCTACCATTCTTAGGCGGGATGTCGCCATTTTTAGTTGAGATTATCTATAGTATAGTATATGTATATATATATATATATATATATATACACTATTTAGCTATAGTAAATGTATAAGAAAACTGAGCCAATCAGCGAGTTGTAAGGAGGTTGCCACACTGTCTCTGAACCCACTGTAGTTTGCGCATACGCAATGCGCCCTCATACTTCCCGCGAAGTCAGACCGAAACGTGTGTCGTGAGATCCATTTAATTAATAAAGGACATATAATATTCAGGAAAACAAGCAGCTTTAAAGAAGAAAAACTGAAGGTAATACGTTGGAATAATATTATCATAATGGAAAAATTTCATTCAGACTATTGGTACTAACTACTGTATGCTTTTCTAGGTTATGTTTACAAAAACGAGTGTCGGAAAGTTTGTCTGATTGAGCGCGCAATTCATTATGGTAATGTAATTCCAACAAACCTTTTGCAGTTCTTCTTTAAAGCTGCTTATTTTTCTAAATATTATATGCACTTTGTTAATCTCATTGATCGCACAACACAAACGTACGAAATAACTCACTGGTTCCTTACCAGAATTCTTTCGGTACAGTTAGTGAATTTCAAAGCGCAGTATTTTTCAGGAATCTTCATGGGTTTTATTTAATATTTTTGAAAAATTATTATTGCTTTGAAATTCACTAACTGTGCCAAATAAAATTTTTTTCTCATTACTGAAATTTCAAATACATGTTGTTGAAATTTCAAGTGCATGGTTGAAATTTCAATTACACGTGTAGCTAATTTTTCATGCACAAGTAGTTGGAATTTCAACAACGGTAATTGTATAAAACTTCAACCACATGTGGTTGAAAATTTAACCAGATATTTCTAATAGTGTATATAGCTAATTCAAAGATATGGAAATCCCTGAATCGGGTATTAGGTATTTCCACCTGATATATATTATATATAATTAAAAAATAAGGTTAAACAAACACCGCAGGGTCTCACTCGAAGCAACTGCCATCTAAAAATTACACCGGCTCCCAGTAGGACCACCCCGGCAGTGATGTTACAGTCAGCCGGAGCCGAGAATTCGATCACGAATATGGTTCGTTTCTCGATGTCTTGGAGAACAAGATCAGGCCTCCAGTGTGCAACGGAGACTGCTATCCAAAGATCGTAATTCCAGAAAATTTTGCACTGCTGGTTTTGAATAATTGACTCTATTTCCCTTGGAGCGTTCGGCAGGACAGGGTCGCGGCCAACACCGTAAGAGCGACAAAGATGGTAATAAAGCACTCTTAGGGCCGCTTTTGTCTATAGATGTATGTCGTTCCTGCTTGGGTGGGACACCCCGATAGTATGTGTTTCAGGTACTCAGCGTGTGCATGACAAGCTCTGCACCTATCGCTGGGAACTTCTTGACATAAAATGCGGTCACGGTATGCTAAGGTGGAAATAACACCGTCCTGGCATGCGAAAATAAAACCCTCTGTACCTGAATTAAGCCCTGATGATCTGAGGAAAACAAAAGTTTGCTCCTTCGACAAGGACTGTTTTTCTATATTCCTGTGAAAATTTCCGTGCGTTTTCTTGTCGAGTATTTGTTGATGGAATTTTCGAACTTCTGCTTTCTTCACTTCGGCTTTCAGAAGTGAAGCATCTAGATGGAGTAATGCACTTTCCTCACTTCTGATGTTAAAATTCAGGCCAAAGGTCTCGGCCGCTTGCTCCGCGCCTTTGTAAAGCAACGCTCCTTCACGAATCATCTGGTGGTTCCTGACCATGTTTAGGAGAGGACCTCTGACATTGGCTACGATGTAAGCTGTACTTAGAACAATTCGGTTATGAAGACACTGGAGATTCAGAATTCCGCGTCCGCCTTGACGGCGTGAAATGTGTAATCGCGGAACTGACGAATTGATATGCAAGCTTTTATGCATGTGCATGATCTTACGTGTGGTGACATCAAGGGCCTTAAGTTCGTTCTTCGTCCATTAAACCACCCCAAACGAGTAGAGTAGAACCGGGACAGCAAGCATGTTAGTCGCAGATACCTTTTTCAACGCCGAAAGATTGCAAGATCAAATCTGTCGAAGAAGATGCTTGTATCTGCTTCGGAGAGACTCCTTTACTGATGTTACGTCCTGAATGCGGCTTTGAGGCACGCCCAGGTATGTATAGGTCTCTCCAGTATTAAGATGTCTAATAACACTTATATCCACAAGCTCAGGGTCCTCGGGAACGCCAAAAATCTTTCCGTTCTTCATATGAATTTTTTCACATTTATCCAATCCAAACTCCATCCCAATCTCTCCTGTGTACTTCTTGACGATATTTATGGCAGTTTGAAGTTTGTCTTTACCAGAGGCATAGAGATTGAGGTCATCCATATAAAATACATAAGTGACCTTATGCTCGCGCGGGTTAGTGTCGCCACAGGGTTATCCAGAAGAATTACGTAGTGCGAGAGATAGAGGCAGAAGTGTGATGCAAAAAAGCAAAGGGCTCATGGTATCGTCCTGAAAGACACCCCCCTGGAAGGTGACGTTGTTTGTTGTCACACGATAATTTTCAGATGAGATGGTAAATCTAGTTTTCCAAAGAGGCATCAATCTCTTTATGCATCTCACTATGTGTGGATGCACCTTCAAGCTTTCCAACAGACAGATAATAAGTCTATGAGAGGTTGAATCGAAAGCTTTCAGGTAGTCAATCCACGCCACTGACAGGACGCGTTGATGGGCTGCAGCGTCTTTGCAGACACACCTGTCAATTATCAGGTTCTCTCGACGGGTGCCCTCGAATTGAGCCAGCAATCAGTGTTTGACCTGAGCATTGGTGGGTCCCATTTATTTTTCGCTCGAATTGAGCCTAAACTGACCTCTCTCCAGCTTACCTTATAACTGGGTGCTCCGCCTACTTAAAAAAAATATACATTAGGTCGTAGGACTAGATGGTCCAAGAATGCCTTGGAAATTTTGTTTTCCAAATTTTCATGCACATACTTTCTAATACATAAATCAGTTGAAGAAAACATTTCTTGAACATAATTTCTTTCTTTTAAGCAAAACTATCTTCTGAAGATGAGTTCATTTTTTTAATGAAGAAAAATATTTCATTGCATTTCTTTTCATTTCTTGCATTTCCTTCATTACTCTTCATTTATTTTTCATTTCTTGCATTTCAATAATTTAATCAAATATAACTTCAGAATATGAGTTTTTTTTTATTCAAGACAAATATTTCTTTTCATTTCTTTTTATTTCCTTAATTACATTTATTGCTTTTCATTACTTTTCATATATTGCATTTCTTCAATTTAATCAAAAATAAATTCAGAACATGTGTTAATTTTTTTAATCAAGAAAGATATTTCTTTTCAATCGAAAAAAACGTTTCTTCAACATCATTTCTTCTATATATATTTTTTCGCTTCTTTTAATTTTTTGTTTTCATTCTTTTCATTACTTTTCATTTCTTTTTCATTTCTTGCATTTTTTAATTGAATCAGAAATAACTTCAGAACATGAACTCATTTTTGTAAATCAAGCAAGATATTTCATTTTATTAAAAAAAAAAAAAAGAGAACATTTTTTCAATTTCTTTTCATTTTATGCGTTTCTTTTATTACTTATCATTTTTTTTTTCATTTCTTGTATTTCTTTAATTAGATTAAAAATAACTTCCGATAACAAGTTTTATTTTGTTTTCCGAATTTCCATGCACATAATTCCTAATACATAAAATACCACTTTCCACAAAAATAATTGTTTAGACGAATTATTATAAATTTTCTCTAAGAATAGATTTAGAAAGTCACGGTTTTTCCCGAATTTTTCAACTCATTTTTAACTTTTTACTTAGAGTGAGGTAATAATTATTTGAAGTTAAAAAACATGATTGTTTAAACAATGAAATTATTATGTTTAATAAAATTTGCTTTGAATAAGGCTAGGAAGTTGCGTTTTTTTTTAATTTTAAAAGTTTTGTCTAGATTTCACTTAGAGTGTAGTGATAATTATTAAAATTGAACAAAAATAATTGTTCGAACAATTTATCATTTTTTAGCGATTTTCTCTTAGAATGGATTTAGAAAGTCACGATTTTCCCCGAATGTTTCAACCTTATTTCAAATTTTCAGTTAGATAGAAGCAATAATCAATTCAATTTAACGGAAATAATTGTTTAAACAATTTATTGTCATTTATAATAATATTTTCATAACTATCTTCTCTTGAATAATTTCTTAAAAGTGTTGGGTTTTTCTACAATTTTTTACTTTGCTTCGGCTTTTTATTTATGAACAAATTTAATAATGAGTAAACAATATAATACAGAACGTTTCTGGATGTATATATATTATATATTTCTTATTTTTTCCGAACTAAAAAGTCAAGGAAAACTTGCATTATATATTCTCTCACAAGGTACAAAGTGAACAAAAAGATTTAAAAATATATGGTTTAGGAAATTTTAAAAGATCCCCAAATTTTTTTACTTATTTCAATAGCTTGAAGGGATTTTAAAGAATTACAAATATTTTAGAGTATTTTTAGATTCCTAGGAATTTCCAAGCAACTTAAACAATATTTCAAGGGATTACCATGGGTTTTATAAATTTTAATTACATTTTCATTCATTAGAGTATAATGTGATTGTCCAAATTTTCGATCTGTGTTTTTTAACGGATCTTTACATTTCGGCACTCACAGAGACCGAAAATCATACAATTTTGTCGGTGTCTATATGGCTGTATGTATGGATGTACATATGGTTACCTGAATGTTGTAGCCACGCTAACTTTTGAAGGGTTCGTCGAATCGAGTCAGCCTTTGATAAACTTCTTAAGGGTCCTAAATTGAGGGTTAAGTTTGTTAACCAGAGAATTCCCACCAAAATTAAAAATTTTAGAGCATTTTCAAAATTTGTAAAACATTTTTTTTTCAAGTTTCAGAAATTTTTGTATAAGTTTCTTTTAGATGTTAGAGTCTTGGAAATTATCCTTATGTAATTTTTTATTTCGATTTTCGAAACTATACTCATAACATTTTTTGATGCAATCAAAATTCAAAAAGTAAGAGCATTTTCAAATTTGGAAACAAAATTTTCCGTTTCATTTTGTTTACATAGTTTTATTTTCCAAAATCTATCGTTATAGCATAATAGAGAATTTGATTGATTTTTTTCAAGTTAAAATTTTTGAAATTTTGGAAAAAAAATTTTTTTTTAATCTGACTTATGAAACATTCATTTTAAATCAAATATAAATATTTCTAATTAAATTTCTTAAGTTTAAAATCTATTTTACTGTAACCAAACAGATAATTTTGCTTGTATGTGGTAAGTCATAGTTTCATATTTATACTTCTGATGGGCGGGGCAGCTTAGGCTCAATTCGAGCACAACCAAAGTGTCTACTTAACCGCGGGGCTCAATTCGTACATGGAAGGTAAGGGTGGTTGACCATTGGCTCAATTCGAGTGCACCCCTCTCGACAGCCTGCTACACCTTTTTTCGAGCCACGTTGTTCGTACATCTCACGCCACACAGGCTCAATTCGCCAAACATTTCTGTTGTTTTGGACAGCTGTAAGGATCTTATACAGTGTGTTCAAACAAGTTATTGGCCTGTAATTCTCTGAGTTGGACATGTTGCCTTTTTTCGGTAGGAGTATAGTCCATCATAACACCAGCCACATGCGGAATGGGCGTCTCTGACTTTAAATATGAGGTGAATATGCGGGCCAAATGTTGGTGTGGAGAAGTAAACTTCTTCCACCAGAATTTCTTGATACAATCTGGTCCAGCACCGGAAAAGTTCTTCGTTCCTCTGAGTGCTTTTTTCACCTCTTCGGCAGTGTTTGATAAACATTCCTCCTCAGATTTGACGTGGTTGTCGCAAAATTCCTTGAAGCGGATGATATTGTCAGTATCTTATTTCAAATTCAGTATATATATATATGTTATATACATATATATATAACACCCCCCCTTCTAGAAAATTTTTTGTTCTCCAAAATTTACAATTACACCATTCTACATGCGGTTTTATGTTGCTTTTGTCCGTTATACAAAATAAGTTAAGTTTGTTTAGATCTGGATATTCCATATTAACATAATAGGTTAAATTTATCCTATACTCTTGTTTCATTTATTTAAATAACACGTTCGTTCCGCAACACTGCTCCGACCCAGGTTTCTGATCAATCTCTCTAGCCCTTTAGTATCCAAGGTCTTTTGTTTGCGGCGTCATTCACTCTACTGACATTCTTTTTATAAAATATTTGTCGCCACACATTTCTGTCCTGGCATACTTCTCTAGCTTCCTTCACGTCCATGCATTTTTTCATGCAAGCTCTCCTGTTTCTATGGCTTTCTATTGTTTAGTTAGTTTGCGATTTTTATTGAAACAAAAGTGGAAACTGGAGTCTGCGGAACAGTTGGATAAATAGTTGATCATTTCAACTTTTTCTTCCCTTTCGATGGGTTTAAACGTAGGGTCTCCAAAG